>CABHPQ010160724.1:0-38571 GCA_902168405.1 Peromyscus aztecus | reverse complement strand
ATATACTAAGCAGATGAGAGGAATAATGTCCCTTAATGTGATAATATAGTTACATCTCCACGATTGCCTCCCTTTGTGCAATTGCCTTTAGATCTTAACTGCTCAACCTGCCTGATTTTCTGAGTTCTTTCACTTTTTCCTCCTTTCTGTTTCTATTCCTCTGGATACTGGCTCATATCCTAAGTATGCGTTTCCTCATTCTCTTGTATTACTGACTCTTATTTTTTTCTGAAGACCCCTGCTCACATTGATTTGCTTGGAAAACCTCATTGCTGAAGCTGCCAGTTTCTCTGAATTATAACTAAAATTGAATAATTTTTCTTGAGATAGCAAATAAAATCATAGTATCTTTCTATGGAGATACTACCACAATAAACACACACACACACACACACACACACACATAAACACAAACATACACTAATGAACACACACTTTATTGCTGAACACACCTATTTTTATGAGCTCTAACTCAAATGTCATGATTTCTTTTCTCATTTCCAACTCTCTCTTCCTGACAGCTGTCAAGATTTACAGTTTGCATGCCCTATTTTTTTTCTCTTAAACTCTAATAAAATGGTTCTAGAGCTTCCTTCTGACTCCATTTTAAAATGATCTTTATCAGCAGGAGTAAGAAAAACAGAAGGGGACACTGATCCCTTGTTGCAATAACTATGCAAAAGAGGAATTATAAAAGCATCCATGGTGTAAAGGAAGAAGAAAAACTAGAGTGTCAATCTCTCACATATACAAAATGTCAAGTACTGGGAAGTGATTGAGTAATAATAGCTTCTAAAAGATCATCATTATAGCAATGCTGTACACATATACAAAAGACATGTAAAATAGAACTGTGACCTGAATGTAAAAGGTAAAGTAGAAAACTCTTGGGTCAGGCCATCTTCTACACATCTTCATGTCTTATGTAAGATGACAAAAGTACAGATAGAAAAAACAAACAAACTAACAAACAGCAGACACACGGAGTTTCACCAAAATTAAAAGTGTCCATGCTTCAAAAGACTGTACTTCACAAAACAATCAACTCAGATTGAAAGAAGAAAACATTTGCAAATCATTAATATCACAACAGACATGTATTCTCAACATATAAAAAAGCTCCTACAAGTCAACAAGAAAGTAGTAAATAATGCAGTTGAAGACTATGAATAGACATTTCTTAAAAGTTATACAAACAGTTGGGAGCCACATTAAAGTAGATCAACATTCCTAGTTACAAGGAAAATACAAATAAAAAAATCACACTTCATTTCTAGTATGATGCCAATAAAAAGACAGGTTTTTGCAAAGCTGTTGAAGAATTAAAAATATCACACATTATTGACTGGAATGGCAAACTGTTCAACTTCACTGTAAAGTATTTTTATCAACTTCACTGTAAAGTATTTTAAATATGGAGTCAGCATATTTTAGGCAATTTCAATGGTTAGCATATATTCAAGAGAAATTAAAACATGCATCCACATACACTACTGTTCACAGCAGCTCTGCTCCTAACAGCCAAAGGAAGAAATCATTCACATGCCAATCAAATGATAAGTGCATGAATAAGATAAAAATATGAACAACAGAGTGCCATTAAAGGATAAAATGTGAAATTCTGGCATCTAGTAAAACACAGGAAACTCTTAATGCATTATTCTGAAAAAAATAGATAAGTTGTGAAAAAGTATATGTGCATTTATATTAAATGTTCAGAATAGGCAAAACTTACAAATAAAATGTAGATTGTTAGTCTTCTGGTTAGGGGGCAGGAGGTAGGGTAGAACAAGGGAATTTACTACAAGGTTGTGGGTTTGTTGGTTGGTTTTAAGGGAAGAGGTGATAAAATTATTCTCAAAATAAAGATGGTAAATATGCTCCATCTACCAAACCATGCAAATTAAATAGGTGAGCATGCGGTATGTGAGATTCAGATCAATAAGCCAGTCCTTGGGCTGTATTGATATAAATGACTAAATAATCATAAGTAGACTGTACACATTTATGTTCAAATTTGATAAACATTACTATTTTTATGAAAGTCTACCCACAGAATGTGTTATGAGCACTAATACAGACTTTCAGAACACCTTACTGTTCACATACACACATGGAGGGAAGCATCACATACAATTATTTTGTGGTATATGGAGAAGATTTAGCTTTTAGCCTGCGTTGATACAAATCTAAATCTCAATGTCTATTAATTTCATTTTAATCTTATTGAAATTCTTTACAAATAACTGTACTCATTTTCTTTTGGTTTTGTTTTGCTTTTCTTCCCCAAGTATTCAAATGAAGAAATTGCAGCAGTTTTCAATGTGATGATATTTTTTATTTGTGCTCTAACAAATAAAGCTTGACTGAAAATCAAAAGGAGGAGTTAGCCACTAGGTAACCATAGAAATCTAGAGTCTGTACAGACAGACAGGACATGATAGAGCTGGGCAGAGAGAGGCAGTGATAAGGCAGGGTGGAGAGAGGAGCTCACTCTTTTGGCGCAGGATTTCGTAGGGTAAGAACTAGTGGTTTGCTGCTCTGCCTCTTTGATCTTTCAGCTTTTACCTCAGTATTTGGCTCCAGGTTTTCTATTAATAAGACTGTTTAGCAATTTGTGTTACACTGCTTGCTGTGGAGTAGACTCCTTTAGTTTGAAAACTGAGTTCTTTCCTCCTACATCAATAAGTAAAAGTATAAATGAAATAAGGTGTATATGTAAAGCAATATTCAGATATGAACAAGCCATATATCAAGACTTTTATACATTAATTGAAGATCCTAAACAGGGCATGATCTGAGAAGCCCAATGAGTATTCTGACACAGAGAGATCCTGCACTGCCTGTCAAATATTTTCATTTCAAACACTATTGTCTAGCCTTTTCCCCTGGTCTTATTTGAATGTCATTTTGGAGTAGAGAATGTATTAGTCAGCTATCTATGGCCACTAGTCAGCAGGACACCACAGTCATAGCTAGGTCTATGGTAATTGTAATGGAGCTGTTGATCCTCTCTAATAGTAATGGGGAAACTAGTCAGTCACATGACCCCCTTCCTCCTGGTATTCCAGCTATTACTCTCCCCTGGCCCCTATGCCAACAACAAATGATTCCAGGAGATGCTAGCATTGTAAGGAACTGGAAAGTTAACTCAAAGTGGGACTCTGTGATGCAGTTTCCATGAGGCTGCCATTCATGATTGGATGGGACTTTATAGGGCTCTGGCTATATGGGAGTCACCAATGCTTCTGTATTTAAACCCTTACATTTCTCAAGTTAGGCAGTGTTTATTAATTTGGTCAGTCTTTTTTGCCCTATCTGATGTTTGCTCCTTCCTAGGAAAAGTTAATGGAAAAACCTTTGCTTATACCTAGACCACACAACAGCTTTATACCTCTATTAATTATCTTAACCTCTCCATTCTTAAATTCTTTGACAATTAGATCAATAATTTTTTTTACCATTCTAATTTACTAAAAGCTAAATGTTCAAAAATCAATAATATCATCTAATTATTTTTAGCAAGGAGCATTTCTATTTTAAGTAAACTTTTAAATTAATGACTAAATACACACCTATAACACAAAGAATTCATGGAAAAACAAGTGATCTAAATGTCGGGGATACAATGACATGATCCCAAAACACTAGGTCTATTATTTATGAAAATAACAAGTTAGGATTAATGATGCAAAGGGGATGTCATTTAAAGCACCTGATGGCCACAAGATTCCTTTCTTTTGTATATTTAGAACCATGGGGAAAATTTAGAGAAAAAGAGAGTGTAGTTCACTGGAAGGGATTGAGCGGGGAACATATCTAACCTTCCCTTTCCTCTCTTTAATTATCCTTCTTATTAAAATAACTGTTTTCTATAACTAACTCATTTTCTGGGATATAGCTCTGTGTTCAACTTTTAATCATTTGCCAAGTACCACTGATTCCCTTGAAGGAAAGCATCTCAAATATTTTCATGTCAGAAGAGTCTTTGCTTTACATTTCCCAAAACAACCAAACAATTTCCCCTAAAAGAGTGTTGAAACAGAGTGGTGAAATGAGAAAAAATGTAGTTGCTAAATCCTGACCTGACCTCAGACTAATACTGAGGTCATAACTCACCTACCATTAGTCTACCTCTGTAACCACAAGGCTATCTGCTCCCCTTCCTGAGCAGTGATTCCATGGTGACACGAACGGTGCCCCATTCTTATTAAAAGTTCATAGTTCATAATCTGCTATGCTTGCTAACAGGTATCATAGCTACATGTCAGTTGGATGTACAAGAATTGTGGTTTTTATCTATATAGACCCCTGCTTACTCAGCTTGGTGCTGCTTCTTTAGGCTTGTACTCACAAGAGTGTGTGCCCTTGGTCAGGCTTGTATGACTCAATAACAACTTAAAAGGCATAAAGAGCTCACTTGTGTCTCCTTTTCTTGGGTGAGAACAGCCCTGCTACATTTGAGGGCTCTTCTGGGACCTATTCTCTCACTGAAAAGCCTGTCCTAATTTGACCAATTAAACCCTCTGAACCTTCTATATCATATGGTCTTTTGAAATCTGGTGAGTGTACTCTTCTGGGTAACTTGGTTTAGCATAATCCCAGGGTTACATGTCATCAGGGGACATCCTGTTGACATTCAATTAAGGCAACTCCACACCTCAGATGCACTTGGTTGTCAGTCTGTTGTATGGAATGGATGAGAACATGGTGATTGACTTTTACTTGTCTGATTATTATTACTGTTTATACTTGTTTCTGTTACAGTTTTGTCCCCCATCTCCCTTCTGGATCTTGCTCAGTTTCTGTCCCTCCCATCGACTTGATGAAGCTTGCTGTTTAAGTTCTGCAAAAACTCTTATCTCAAGCTTTCTTTGTTCTCTATTTTATCTAATCACTTGATTCAGATATTTTTGAGTCATGGATACTATCATTTTATGCTGTTCTAGTTTGTTAAAAAGCTAGCTCTAGGGTTATGACCCTCTCCTTCACTTACCCAAGAATACTTATTTGAAATGTTTTCTCAAATATCTGTCCTAAGTCAAAAGACCATTTAACTCTAGAACAGAAAGAGAAAGAGAGAAAAACATAATAGCCCAAAACCATGCAATTAAAACAGCTAAAAAGTAGACTATTACAAATTGAAATTGCTGTTCTTTACTCTTCTTATTTTTATTTAATTTTCTAAAATTTTTGCTAAGACTAATGTGTAAACTTTCTGTTCCTCAAGATTTGTAATTTTATTGGGTATGGTTAATAATCTGAAACAGAAAGTTAAACCTTTAAAGTGCCGTTGAGCCCTCTGCTTACTATTAAATAACCTTTTTAGACTAAGAAGGCAAAGAAGTATTTTCACTTAAATCTTCAATTCAAATTTTTAAGTCTGAAACTGAACAAGAATGAAGCAGAAAAATCCTAATATTATTAAATCTACTAACTTGTAAACTGCTAAGGATAATTAAGATATAAAAGATAATGAATGATCAATTACGTTGTCAATGATCAGATTTTTTAATGTGCTCAAAACTATGTTTGCAGTCATACTAAGTACAAATGCAATTTATTTCCATAGGCAAACTTTATTTAGCCTCCTGTACATGTGTTCAAGGTTAAGCTCAAAACTAAAAACAAGTAAAGTTTGTTTAAAATTAGGTATAATTAATAGATGGCTCTCAAATTCTTCAGAGGTCTCCTGAATGTGGCATTTAATATGTTCAATTAAAAAAAAAAAGCTTCTGGTGATTGACAAAATTGCTACTTCCTGGAGGCAGCCCTAAGGTCTCCTCCAAAGAAGACAACTCATCTGGATTGTGGTAATACTAACCATTAGGCTTCACATGTGAAATGGACTGACCAGGCAGCTTCTGCTAATCTGATAAAAAAATTACAAGTCAACATCATCAGAGATCTGAGAAGAGTAAATTAGAGCAGGGAAGATAATACAAATGACCTCTGTATTATTTAATTACATCAAAATTATCAATTAATAATTTGCAGAGGCTTACCCACTACCTGAGGGGTTACCCTAGGTTTCTTCATGGAGATCGTAATGGTTTCACTGGGGGCAGAAGTCCAAAGGTAGTGCCTCAGTGGTGCCAGGGCATCCTCAATTTTTGACCATTACACAGGACAGCACTAACTCCTTGATTGAGACACAAGGCAACATCAACCTTCAGCTGCCAGACCCAAAAGATCTGTGAGACATTCCTGTGTGCAAAGAACTTGAGAGAGTGACCTATCTTGGCTAGGCAGAAAAGGGCAGTCATTTCTCTAGTATCCTACTTGACCACAACTCAAGCAGCTCTTTCTTGCTGAAAGATTTCACATTAAGAAGGATAACACATGGTATTAAGACCTCAAAGGATCAGTGTTTTAACATATTAATCAATGGAGTTGTACAGACAATGAACTTGCTAATGTATCTAAAACTTTTATATTTTTTATAAACTTTGGGAAACTCATGCAAGCTTATGAAAGTCATGACTTGACTATACCTGTCACAGGTCAAATGGACTCCAGATAAGTACTGCTGATGTGTCAGTCAACAGCTTAAGCTTCCTAACCCACTGCATATCCCTGAAAGTGGTCTTTTTATTTTCCCTGTTCTTACTGGGACCTCAGGCCCTAATGCTTCAAACAGAAGGTTCTCCCCAAAGCTGCTTAGCTTTAACTTGTGCCCCTAGTCTGTATCTGTCCAGCAGATTTTTGATTGGCTGCAGTCTACAAACTAATCCAAAGTGATCTACACCATGGCAGCCCTAGGAGTTCCTACAAAACCAGAGAGTATTGGACTTTACTGAAGGCTGATGTAAATCATTCCAGTTAAAGTGATTGTTCCCTGTCTCATCAAACTGGGTTAGCAAAGAAGATATTTCTGATAATTACCTCTCTATTGCCTGTATCACCCTTCTGGTACAGCTTTGATCAATATTCCAAATTTCCTAATCCCTGACAATATCTTATTTTTTGGCTGAGAAGCAGTCACAGAAAAGAGTATGTCCCCTTTATCTTCAACAAAAGGCTGTAATGGTAGATCCAAAGATAACTAGTTCCCCTCTATCAGGAATCACTTTCTTTCTGTCTGGCAGAGGGGACAAATGGCTACCTATGGTGCCCATTGACATATAAAGGGTCATGTGATCTTCCTGACTCTTTCAATATTACAAGTAAAAACATAAAAAAAGGGCTAGTAAAATAGAGGTTTGGATCTCATTAAATGGCTTATTCATGGTTCCCAAATTTTAACCTGGGTAAAGCAGGTGTTTATTTCTTTCTGCCCTGTTGTTTTATGGAAATTAATACTCGTTTATATATGTCTGTATATACTGATTTGTATTTCTACTCTTGGTCAATCAAAAAACAGAGCAAAAGAAGGCAAAACATAGCAATTATCAATGCCAAAATAGACAAAAACCTTAACAATTTAGAATATTCTGTTAGTACTTTGAAAACTGAGTTGTTCTTCCAAAAATAGAACGAGGTTGGGTTGGACCTCCTCTCCTTTGGGCAAGGAAGACTTGGGATGACCTTGGGAGAAAAATAATGTTTTTATGCTAACAAATCTTATGTAATTAGATAGTGTCCAGCATAAAAAGGAAGAACCTCCAAGAAACAAAACAGGCAGGACAACCAGGGCTGATTTGAATCCTGACTCAGCTGGTCACTGTGGTAACTATCCCTATCTCTAGCCTCTTTAGCCTTCTTAGCATTCAGCTAATAGTACTCCTGATAGAGTCTTAGCTATCAGGACTAGTTCTTGTCCTATATGTTAAATCTAGACTAGAATCTGCTAAACTCCTGGTCCTGGGGACCCAGGGGGGTGGGGGTGGGCGGGAAATTAAATAATTAAGAAACAGAAGATAATGTAGCTCAGATGTGCTACAATGCCCAAAACAATGGGAAAATGAAATAAGAAAAATGTATTTGCTAAATCCTAATCCCAACTTTGGGCTAAAATTAAAGTCATCCTGATGCTCAGTTGTGCATAGTATTTACAGGGACCATAAATGCACCTGCCATTGTTTTGCTTTTATAACTACAAGACTTTCTGTTCCCCATCCTGATAAAACAGAAAGACCATGGTGACACAACTATACTGTATTCTTCTTCAAAATTCATATTGTGTTATGATTGCTAATATCCATCACAGCTACATCAATGGGATATACCAAACTTGTGGTTTTTACTTTTATAAACCCCCTGCTCACTCAGCTTGGGGCTACCTCTTTAGACTTGTAGTCAGAAGCCCATGTGCCCCTGTCTGGTTCTGTGTGGCTCAATAAATACTTCAAATTCATAAAGAGTTCATCCTGGTATCCTTTTCTTTGGTGAGAACAGCATCACTAAAACAATGGCACAGTGTGAAACTCTGAGTGACAGTGATTTCATTCATTCATTCTTTCCTTAGTATTATGCAATAGTTTTGTTACTTAGTCACTTTTCCAGTTGGTGTGGAAAATTCCCTGACAAAAGAGACTTAAGAAAGGGTTTGTTTCAGATCTCTGTCCTTATGTTGGCATGAACTGGGAAAGCTTCAACCAAAGATAGGAAGCAGAGTGCTGAATACTGGTGTTCAGTTAACATCATCCTTTATATGCAATTCAGGACCCAAGACCAAACAATGGGTACCTTTAGGATGGGTCTTCACATCTCAATTAATCTAACCAACGTAATCCCTTATGGGAAGGGCCACAGGCTAACATAATCCTTCATAGGCATGCCCACAGGCTTGTCTTCTGGGAAGTTTAAATTCTGTCAAGTCAATAATAAATATTAACCACTACATTAGTGGATTTTTGTTGTTGTTGTTTTGTTTTAAAACTTCTAGCCCCTGTAATCTCCACACTTGAAAGGCTCTTGAAGAAAGAGTACTGTGAGTTTAAATTCAATTTGGGATCAGAAAAAGACCATACATAAAGAATAAAGCAAGCAAGCAAACAAACAGCTAAATCCTCAATTTCAGCCCATATTTTAGACTCATTTGATAATTATCTAAACTGATGCAGGTCTAATGGCATGGGTCTGTAATTCCAGCCATACTAAAGACTGAAGCAAGGAGATTATAAATTCAAAACCTATGTGACTTCAGAGTATGTACAGTGGCAGCCTGGGAAAGGTAGGGAGATTTTTGTCTAAAAAGTAAAAATATGAAAGAAAAATTAAAAATCTGGGTGTGACTGTATTTCAGTGGCAGAGCAGTTACTTAGTATATGTAATACTAAATATATATAATATATATTACAAATTGAGCCATATCAAAAATTGCCACTGTCTCTTGCTACCACTACAAAACACTAATAAATAGAAGTAAAGATTTAGTCCTGGATGATCCTCAGTGTGTCAGGCTTTCTGGAAAAACTAGAGGAAAGCATTGGCATTGATAAGATGAGAACAACCCCAATATGTCCAGGACTCAGAGAACACCATGAATTCTAAGGTCCCCAAAGCCTTAGAATTGCTAGGAAAGATAAGAAGACCAGCACCTAGAGTATTGAAGAAGAAAGTGACATGACATCTGCCCTCTTATGAACCTGAGAAGAGTTGCCTCTGCTCGTTATTAGTTGGAGAACAAAATAACCATCTCTAAGGTCAACTCATATGGTGAAAAACAATCCCAGCAAAGATTTTCTCACAAAAAGGGAATAGAAGAATATCCTACTACATGATGTTAACCAAACCGAGACCTACATGTCCACAGGATTCGCATATTCATTACATTTTATTATTCTTTCTTCCGATATTCTTTGCTTTAGCAGTCTGTGTAAATAATACTCTTTACAGTATTAAATCCTTAAGTAAATAATGACTGATGTTTTATTATATGATATTATATTCTAGTATTTGTGGTGGTGTATAAACTGTATGCATCTATTATGCAGAGGAGACAAAAGAATAAAAAACAACCCTTCAAAATACAGTCATGAGTGAGAGGTAGAAATAAGGACTTTTGGGAATCCAATACACAACAATATACAGGCTATGAAAGAAAATCTAGTATTATGTAGAGTAAATCAGGTATTCTCTGGTAAGAGACCAGTAATTTCAAAAATATGTACTTTGATGTCTCTCAGGTGTGAATCTTTAACTAATCAATGAGGCACATGCAATTGATCAGAACACAAAAATGACACCTAACTTGCTAGAATGGCCCTCAGCTCTTGTAATTCCCATCCCAGAATGTACAAGTGTGGTATAAACTTATCATAATTAAGAACCATGGCCATGCAGACATAGGCATAAGTACCTGACACAAATGTTAAATTTGTGCATTGTTTCTTTCTTCTTGCAATTTATCCTTCCCTCTCAAGACATTTGATCTTGTGCCACCCATTTTAATTGTCTTTATGTGTCTATTTGCTCTGATTCCATGGTTATATATTGGTTTCTTTGATCTTTTCCCATGTTAAAGAGGCTTTAATTTTTCTCTGATTCAGCTTTTGGAACCCTTTGTTCTTAATTTCCAGTTTTTCA
This sequence comes from Peromyscus aztecus, assembly GCA_902168405.1. Classification (NCBI taxonomy): domain Eukaryota; kingdom Metazoa; phylum Chordata; class Mammalia; order Rodentia; family Cricetidae; genus Peromyscus; species Peromyscus aztecus. Next base: position 28,101 of record CABHPQ010160724.1, on the reverse strand, counting down.
GTGTCATCTCTCTTCTGGGGTCCTGATCCAGCAACTCCATCTGATTTTGCTTCTTCATTCGTTCCTGTTGAATAATTTCTGCAGCATGGCTCAAGCAGAGGATATGTGGTTGCAGACATCTTATTCGTTCCCTGATAGTGCTTGGTATTTTGGAGCTATTTTGCTAGGTGATAAGTCTGAAACGTTAGAGTATCAATACAAGTTCTCTCTTACACTTGGATGTAGAATTTATTCCTTTGCTTGTTAGTATATGTATATATCTTGAGCCAATATTTACATAGAAAATTACATATAAATAACTCAAAAGGAGTAATATTTCTTTTCTGATTCAAAGTAATGCTTATAAAACTAAGCCTAATTTCACAAAAGTTTGGATTTTTTGGATAGTTTTACATGTTACAGGGAACGTCCAACTTTCTGACACCATAATGTGGTGCTATCATATACAAATACGTTGAGTTGCATTTATACTAGGATGCTTTTGGCCTGAGCACCAATGCTTAGACATAACTTGTTTGGAATGTCATGTAAGATGAATTGCTAAATGGTCTTATTAATAAAAACCCAGAGCCAGATATTGGGGTGAAAGCCGAGAGATCAGGAAATAGGACAAGCCACAGCCAACCTCACCTCACCAACTCCTCAGCTTTCAAAGAGACCTGCTTCCTGTATGCCCATGCCTATACGTCTTTCTGTCCCTGCCATCTCACTTTTTCTCTCCGCCCAGTTGCATCAATTCCTCTTTCTACCCAGCTCTGTCACTTCCGGTCTGTACAGACCTCTAGACCTTTATGGTTAACTAGTGTTGGAATTTAAGGTGTGTGCCACCACATCTGACTCTGTTCACACTGTGGCCTTGAACTCACAGAGATCTGGATGAATCTCTGCCTCCCGAATGCTAGGATTAAAGGCGTGTGCTACCATTCCCTGACATCTATGTTTAATATAGTGGCTGGCCTTTTCCTCTGGTCCTCAGATAAGCTTTATTAGGGTGCATAATATATTGGGGGACACAATATATCACTACATTGTCAAGAAAAAGAGCATTCATTTTTAAATTCCAAATCCTTTCCTATTCAAAGGCATTTGGGGGGAGATATAGAACAACCAAATATACTTTTGTTTATAAGCATGTATGTTGCTTGTGTACTAAATGTGTTTCCTTGTGTGAAGAGCCAGACGTCAATGTCAGGTGTCTTCTTTTACTTTTTTTCACCTTATTTTTAAGACTACATCTCTCTCTTCCTGAACCTGGAGCTCACCAATTTGTCAAAATGATCTGTGTTGCAAGCTCCAGCAACTGGGCTCTCTCTACCTCTCAACCCTAAGATTAGGAATGGACTGTCAATTTCCACATCTTCACATAGATGCTGGTGATGTAATCTTGGGTTATTATGCTTGCAGGTCCCACTATTCACTGACTGACCATTGCTCCATCCTCCAAATACATTTTTTTTTTCAGGAGATATTTTCCCAGGATTGTTTTGAGGGTAATGCTTCACTGAAAGTGATGTTTGTCTACTTACTTGCTTTTATGTTTTAGACACTAATAAGATTAATAGTTAAGAGACTAATTTTTGACAAATAGAATGAAAATATTTAAGCATTTGGAAACATTCAATATTCAAAATACAATTTAAAGCTCCCTTACATTGTTGAATAGATAAGCTTAAAATCAATGTAATCATCCCTATATTTTATAATTCATAAATTTTACTTACGATTTTTCTATTGCTATTTTAAATGAATTATATATTCATGTGGATAAAAAATTTATTTGATTAAAATAAGATTATGACATTATTTAAATTATTTTCAATGATTTCTGCATACTTCCTAAAGATATTGAACATTGTCATCAAAAGCTTTTCACTTTGCCTATCAATCTATCCATGGGATGTGTTTCCTATCATTTCTTGCAACATGGGACCTAATGAGGTTGACTGTCTTCCTGAATGACAGCAGTCCTTTGGCTTCCTCTTCTCTTCCGCACAGTACAGGGCCTCTTTATTCATGGATTATCTTCATGATGTACAACAATAAGATACTTTGATAGAATAATACCTTCTGGTTATCTTTATAGTGTGCCTTTCATTGTCAGCCTCCCTAAATGAATAGCTACATGTACTGTATTCTTGAACATGAATCCAAGAATATGCAACATTTTTCTTAGCACATAGTAACATTACCATTCCAAATACAATATCAATATGGTTACAGTTATTTGATAGTAGTATCTGAGCAATACCTCTGTCCAGTGCATACATATTTCATCTTAGTTAAGTAAAAGTTGTTGACTGTTCCTCCAAGAGCTATTTTATTAAATGATGTTTCCTATTTTTCTCACATCATACTAATATATTTTGATAATTGCCCTATGCAATACCACTCTTCATTTCCTCTTTTCTTCCACATATGATCTGTGCAATTGTTACCATATTGAATGCTATCTACTACATGTTTTATTTCCCACCCAAACTTCTCACTCAAATTTTATAATTATATTCATCTGTCAATTAATAGATCTTTTAAGTCAGGATAAATACATAATTAGAAAAGTTATTTTCCTAACTTTAACTGCATAAGTAAATGTCATTCATCCTAAGTAAATATTATCACTCAAGAGAAAAATATTATATTTTTCTTTTAAATTTTTCCTCTTCCTTTTTGTGTGGTATATCAGTCAGTATTTTTAAGCAAAGCACATTTTATCACATGTCTTCTTAATTATATTCACTATAATCACGGACATCAACTCATGCCTGGGCTTCTGTCCCAAACAGGCCTACAAATGTCATATTTGTCAAGCCAAGCCATGACTCACACACCAGCTCCTATGGACCATAAAACACATATAATGTCTATTAAAACCATGTCAGGACCTAAAAATAAACACGGGTGGGTCACCAGATCTCTCTGTCCCTACTTCCAATGTGACCTTACTGAATGAATCACCTTTTCTGCTTTCACTATGAATTTGACATTTTGATTTATTGAGGACACATGGCTAAATCTGAATTTTGGCAGCAAAGATTGTGGTGTAAAGTCTAGGACATTTCAATATTCATGTTGGTATGAAAGGATTAAGAATTATAAGGCAAAGGAAAAGTTGGGGGGGATGCAATTTGAGGTTGCTGCTCCTGGTTTTACACAAACACTCATCTTTGAAAAATGTTTTGTTATCTAACTATGACTGACCCAGCATTTACTACATAGCCCAGACTAGTTTTGAACGTGTAGCAATAGTCCCACCCAGTTTCCTAAATTCTCCATTCATAGTCATGAAATCCTATGCATTCAACTAGAAAGATTAATTTTTTCCCTTTATCTTTTAAAAGACTTATGATATATTCACAATTTTGTGTTTGTTGCAGACATAAAAGAAGTTTTAATGTAAGAATACCTATTACATGTACACAGTAGTATACAATATAATAGGCAAAATGTATTGTGGACTGTTTTGCTCCTGAAAAGAAAAATCAGACATTGCATTCAACTTTTTGCAGGGCTAAGTAACTCATTAGAACTTAAACAATTGCAGAGAGGTTGGCTTGTTGCAGGTCTAAAGTAAAATTGCACTCAATGTTTGCTTATTTTCAGTCTCCTTAGTAGCCACTTCTTTCACATCACTCTCTTATTGACCTAACATCCTGTGACTAGCGTGCAAATCTCTTTGAAATATATGATCTGACCAGGCCACAATCTTCTACCAATCAAAAGGCTAGTGACATCAGAAAACACCTGAGGACTCTAGCAAGGATTTTTCCATTTTGCTTAAACCCACCTACTTTGTTTCTCTTAATATATTTGAAAAGTATCTTGATTTACTATTTTGTTTGTTCTGTTCCTATAAAAATATTCATCAAACTCTTACAATATCAGAACATGGAAACTGGAATGACTTGAATATGCATTCCCAGACAACTGAACTCATATGAGGCTGCAGAATAAACTATCTCTTATCCCATCAAAGTGAAATGTGTGTTTTCCCTTGACAATCTCATTTGACTAACTACTGAAAATATCAATAAAAACTAAAGGTTTACCTTTTAAGTGAATCTTCACTGAACTATGGTTTAAATAAAAAATGATACAATATTCGGCCTTATTTCTGAACCTTGCTTTGTCTCTCTTCAGAATCCCTTCATTTCAGTCATTCCTTAATTTAGTTTGAGAATTTCTTTCCTGACATCAAAAAAAAATATATTGGAGGAGGGGTCAAAGTCATGACCTAAATTCCAGCACAACTTTTCTCGGGGTTTTGTTTTTCAAGCACATTTTAGACATCCTTGGTGCCTGGGACATACATATGTTCTATTCCAACTATAGAGTGAAACTATGTATAAAAACTAAAATAATAATAAGATGTAATATTAAAAAACTCAAATGAGTTACATTACAGAGAAGGCAAACATTTGAAAGTATTTTAATTAGGTTGCCTATGTAATTGAGGTAAAAATGGTGTTTGTTCAGAAAGGAAAAATAAATGTGCAATTCCAGCAGTGTTTTATTCTGTGTTTTATTCCCTTTCATTCTCTCTATTGCTAGTTTTTATGATCATCATATTCTTGGTATTCCCTATATATCTGTTGACACTTCATCTTCATATTACCCAAGGCTCTTAGTGATTTTGGGGTGGTTCATGACTTTAGTTATAAGCACCATCATTAAAAATCCTTCTTGCTGAGCAAGATCTCCTATATCCTTCTCCAGGGTCTCTCCTGGTAAATGGGTGGAACTAGAAAAGATAATATAGAGTGAAGTAACTCAGACTCAGAAAGACAAATATCTCATTGGAAGATTCTAGCTCCAAATATTCAGATATGAGTATGTAGCCTGAAGCAACTGCAGGAACTGTGAAAATAAGAAGGATTTAATGCAGGGTTCCCTGAGCCTTTTACCTGATGGGGGAAAAAGAGATTAGAAGAAAAATGAAATGTACAGAGAGAATGATGGGGAGGAGAGAGAAGAGAAGGAAGACAAGGGATGAGGAAGAATCACAGAGTTGTAAGATGTTTTCTCCTCTGTAAAAATAGAAAAGGACAATGTTGTAATTCTTCTCCAATTCTGTTTACCATTAAGGATTGTCTTCAGAGAAATATCTACTCACTAGGCTTTCTTACACTAGGGTCTTCTCTCACCCATTTACACTTGTCCATATATAATAATACATGTCAAAACTTCTTTTTTTTGATAATTTTAAAAATCATTTCTTTATTGATTCTTTGGGAATTTCACATCATGTGCCCCAGTTCTTCTCATTTCCCAGTCCCTCAATATCCACCCTTATCCCTTGCAGCACCCTCCTAATAGAAAATTAAAAAATTAAAACCAAAACAAAACAAAACACTTTATTGCTCCATCTTTCCTGCCTCTCCAGCACCTCTTCATTCATCTTAGAGGCCTTGGGACCTGCTGTGTGTCGCACAGTAAGTCCCTCAGTTTTACTTGCAAATATTCAATGTAATGAGTCATTGGTTTGGTTCAAGGCCTCTGGTTTCTAGTACACCATTATGATAATTTTTTAATTAAATTTTCCTTACTAGATTTCACAAAATATGGATTTTTTTTTCTTAAGGAGCAGATGCCCTTCAACCAAAGAATGGATAAATAAACTGTGGTACATATACACAATGGAATACTACTCAGCAGAGAAAAACAATGACATCATGAGGTTTGCAGGCAAATGGATGGATCTAGAAAAAATCCTCCTGAGTGAGGTAACCCAGACTCAGAAAGACAAACATGGTATGTACCCACTCATAAGAGAATACTAGTTGTGGAACAAGGATGACTGGATGGCTACTCACAACACCAGGGAGGCTACCTGGAAAATAGAACCCCAAAAAAGACACGGGGATCGCCCAATGACAGAGAAATGGATGGGATCTACATGAACAGTCTAGGCGTGAGTGGGGGTAATGAAGGGGGAGGGGTGAGGGAAAAAGAACTTGGGGGAGCAGGAGATCCCAACTGGATCAAGAACAGAGAGGGAACACAAGGAATGTTCATGGTAAATGAAGACCACATGAGAATAGGAAGAAGCAAAGTGCTAGAGAGGCCCACAGAAATCCACAAAGATGCCCCCACAATAGACTGCTGGCAATAGTCGAGAAATAGCCCGAACTGACCTACCCTGGTGATAGGATGGCCAAACACCCTAATTGTCGTGCTAGAAACCCCATCCAGTGACTGAGGGAACTGGATGCAGATATCCAGGGTCAGGCCCCGGGTGGAGCCCTGGGAGTCCAATTGGCGAGAAGGAGGAGGGTTTATGTGAGAGAGTTGTTGGGACCAGGGATGGATGGAATACAGGGACGAGTGGCCAAACGAATGGAAACACATGAACTGTGAACCAATGGCTGAGGGGCCCCCAACTGGATCAGGCCCTCTGAATAGGTGAGACAGTTGATTGGCTTGACCTGTCTGGGAGGCATCCAGGCAGTTGGACCCGGTCCTGTGCTCATTGCAAGAATTGGCTGTATTTGAAACCCGGGGCTTAGCAGAGATGCTTGGATCAGCCTGGGAGGAGGGGACTAGACCTGCCTGGACTGAGTCCACCAGGTTGATCTCAATCCTAGGGGGAGTCTTTGCCCTGGAGGAGAAATGGAAATGGGGGGTGGGCCGGGGGAGGGGGGCGGGGCGGGAGGGGGGAGAATGGGGGAATCTATGGCTGATATGTAAAGTTGAATTATATTGTAAAATAAAATAAAATAAATAAAAAAATAATAAAAAAACATGTCAAAACTTCTACTTTCTTATTTTAAACTGTATCAAAATGATTTTTATACCTATCTCCTCAATTATTTTGTACCTTCTAGATTTAAAATTTCGCATATAGAACATCAGCTATACACTGATACAGTCATTTTCTGCATCACTAAATCTCAGGGATGATAGGTGGTGAATATATTGTGTTCGTGCTGTTCTCAAATCAAATGCTCAAAGACCCATCTGTGGTTTTCACTAGGTCAAGGTAGTGTCCTTTATGTGGTATGGTACAGTGTATGTGTGGTGTGTGTGTGTGTGTGTGTGTGTGTGTGTGTGTGTTTCTGTGTTTGTGAGTGTGTGTGTGTCTGACATTAAGCTTCTTTGCTAAGAAGTTAATTTGGAACAACAAAGTTAATCATTAAAAAGATGGAGGCATTTAATGTTGCAGTTTCCTTGAGTCTGTTTCCCTGTATATATTCTCTCCTATGAAGACACAATGATCCATTTAAAACATAAACTGTCTTGAAGTAAATCAACATAAAATGATACTTCAGGCTGGGCGGTGGTGTCGCACGCCTTTAATCCCAGCACTCGGGAGGCAGAGGCAGGCAGATCTCTGTGAGTTCGAGGCTAGCCTGGTCTACAAAGTGAGTTCCAGGAAAGGCACAAAGCTACACAGAGAAACCCTGTCTCTAAAAACCAAAAAAAAATAAAAAATAAAAAAAATAAATAAAATGATGCTTCAGGACAAAATTCCTTAAGAATGTGCCACTGAACAGACTTTAGGATATTGACTTCCATATCTACTTTCTTTTATTTTTATGTGTGTATATTTTATGCATATGAGTATGTGGTATATGCACATATGTTTGTGTGAGTGTGCATGAACAGAAGCCAGAGAAAGATGTTGGGTGTCATTCTCTATCAATATGCTGTATTATCTTCAGAAAGCATGTCTTACTAAATCTGGAGCTAGACTGGTGGCCACCAAGTCTGAACCCTGTTTCTACCTGCCACAGTACTAGGGTTACAAATGCTCAACTATTCTAAAGTTCTATGTAGGTTAAGGCACTTGAACGTGGATCCCTGAAGAGTTCTACCAACTCAGTTATCATGCCAGCTCTCCATATCCAATCTAAATATTATCGTGAAGAATGTTTGTGCTTTTAATTTTCAAGCTACTCTTTGCCCAGTCCATAATGGTTAGTTTCTCAAGCACTCATTCTTTAAACACTACATTTCAATTCTCAGATTTTGTTTATATTATAAACTAATGTGAAGAGTCAGCATTCATGACGGCACAAACAGAAACTTTCGCTTTATCACTGTGACTATTTTAAAGAAAATTTAGTGTGATCTTTAAATATTCATGTTAATTTTAGAATGTTGTATTTGTAAATGATCAGTTATAGATTAGTTGTTAACTTTGCTGTCAAAATCTACATATAAACTTATTATTATTTTTTAAATTTGCTGGCCGGCATTGGGATACCACCTTATGAGTCATTAATTTTGGCAAATGACTGATAGCGAGAAGGAGGATAAAAGTGAGTGAGAGAAGGAGTTTCAAGAATGCTTTAAATACATGTGTGAAACTGTCCAAGAATGAATATAATTTAAAAAAATGTAGGTAGAAAATTATTTTTAATAAGACATAATAACAAACATTCTAGAAAGCAAAATTTTATCCTTAATATTTATTTAACAAACTTCCCTTTATTTATACACATTACATCATACGCTATTGAACTCATCATCATTTAATGTTAATTAATTATGAATGTCCTTTTTCTATTATATTGCTTTGTAAATATGGAAATAATAAGCTACACTAAGTTCCATCTACCTTACTCAAATAATAATTAAAGTTGTAGTGTGAATTATGGTGTGCAATTACAATTCAAATCTTTCATGATAATAAAGTGAAAACTCAGATATTGCTGGGCAGTGGTGGTGCATGCCTTTAATCTCAGCACTCGAGAGGTAGAGCCAGGAGGATCTCTGTGAGTTCTAGGCCAGCCTGGGCTACAGAGTAAGTTCCAGGACAGGCACCAAAACTACACGGAGAAACCCTGTCTTGAAAACAAACAAACAAACAAAAAACCCTCAGATATCATGCAATATCACAAAGTTTATAAAACACAAAATTTGTGATTGATATACATCAGACATTTACTATAGGCTTGATGAATTTGGCGAATAATTTTTAATTTCATATATATCTTTCAAGAAAATTTGTAATTATTCTTCATAAAATTAGTGCTCCTTTGAGAAATCTAAATTCTTCTACATTTGGTTTACTATAACCATGTGGTTGTACAAAGTTACTAACTAAGGTAATTTTCAAATTGTTGATGACTCATTTTATTCTTTATATCTGAATAATAAATAAAAGTTATTTAGAGTAAAATAAAGCATGATGTAAGTTTAGGTAGGTCTGTAACCTAAATTCTAAATTGTCTTTCTAAAATTCTAAAACTAAATTCTAGCCAGGCGTTGGTGGCACACGCCTTTAATCCCAGTACTCGGGAGGCAGAGCCAGGCGGATCTCTGTGAGTTCAAGGCCAGCCTGGGCTAACCAAGTGAGCTCCAGGAAAGGCGCAAAGCTACACAGAGAAACCCTGTCTCGAAAAAAAAAAAAAAAAAAACCAACCCCCCCCCCAAAAAAAACAAAACAAAACAAAACAAAAAACTAAATTCTAGTTGTCTTTTGGTTAGCCTTACTATAATGCTCTCTGTTTTATGGAAAAACGTATTTCATGTTCACTTAAATTTTCTATTTAAAGTGTACATTTTAAATGTTGATTTGGCAAATTTATCCTTTTTACTATTATTAACTATTCAGTAGTAATAAAATGGAAAAAAGCTGTGAAAGATTTGAATGCGTTCAAATATTTGTTTTATGTATATCTGTAATAGTGGAGAAAGTAGACTAAAGAAGGATGGGGGTGTAGCTCAGCTGGAGACTGCTGGATCCATTTGTACAAAGGTCTGGGTTCAATCCCCAGCACTGGCAAATCCCACCTGGTAACACCTGCCTCATTTTCATGGTCATCCTCAAATAGACAGCAAGTTAGCAGCCAACCTGGGCTCATGAGATACTCTCTAAAATTAAAAATAAATGATACGAAAAATATTTAAAAGGAAAACAAACATATTAGAAGAAAAGTAAATGGTGATAAACATAAATATCCAAAAGAATTAGGATTTCATAAGCTCATCTAATGTTAAAGTATAAGTAAATAATGAAGATAAGTTACAAGCATCAAACTTCCTAAAGAAAGCAAATAGCACAAGATATGAAGATAAGCAGATTCCCCCACCCCTCCCTTTTTATTGAGGAACTGCATAAGGGTGTTTATTTCATAGAGGCCTCTGTATAAAATATCTACATATATTTTTACAGAAATTCCTGAAGGTAAATTGACAATGGTTTCTTCTCAGTAGCAGGGCGAGTCCTGGTTTGGGCAGACACCACTTTCTTCAGCTCAGCACAAGCCAGGGTCACCTGTTTGCTTGAATGCAGAACTGCAGCTCAGACCCTGGGCCAATGCCCCTCCCCTCAGACAGCACTCTTTACAGCTCTTCAAGCAGGCTAGAGGCACAGATGACGAGCTCCTGTGGTAGACTGTCAGTATTCATCACCTTAACACTCTATATCCTGGAAACTTCTTTGTCCTGAATGAATCCCCGTGAATCACTCATCCCAGGCAGGGATCCTGTGTGGAGAATGGCTGAGCACTGTAGCTGGGTTTGGTTAAGGCTTTGTGTAACTCAGCCTGGAAACCTCCTGTGTTGTGCTCTGGCGTGTAGCTGTCCAAATTGCAGACAATCCCACTACATACAGTGGACAGAGGGGACATGTCCGGTCTGGAAATATTAGGACTTGAGAAGAGTATCCAGGAAAGATCAGGAAAATAGAAGTATGTAGTTGCTTCCCATTATACAATCTTTAAAACAGCAAACAACACTTTTGTTTTCAAGCCTGAGCTATTATAAAGCAAACCTGGCTTTGTTTTTAAGAAAACTATCCTAGAAAGACTGAGTGATCTCATGGATCCCAAGCACCCCTCCTGGAGGAGCCCAAGTGTAAGCGGGCCTGGTGGTATGTGGTTCCTGCCAAAACCGTCTACATGCCGGTGTGTCGGCGGGTCTCCAAGGAAACGTCTCGCAGCCTGACACCAGCAGCTGAGGAGATCAATACAAGGTCAGGTCAAGGTGGGTGATTAGCAGAAAATAAGGAAAGTGAGAGAGGAAGTGCTACTGTGAGGCATGGAGCTGTTCACAAAGCAACCTTGGCTAAACGGAACAGGGAAGATATCTCAGGTGCAACCCTGTCATCCCAGATAATCTGGAACTGAGTCTGGAGCACCAAAAGTTCAAGGCCAGCTTGGGTAATTTAGGTAGACCCTGTCTCAAAAAAATAAAAATAAAAATAAAAATAAATAAAAAACTACTGAAAAAGTCTGAGGTGTGGTGATATTTTATTTGTGTTCTAATAAATAAAATTTATCTGGGGTTCAGAGAACGGGACAGCCACTAGATTAGACATAGAGGCCAGACAGTGGTGGCACACATGCCTTTAATCCTATCACTTGGGAGGCTGAGATCTGTCTGGATCTCTGTGAGTTTAAGGCCACACTGGGAACAGAGTCAGGCATGGTGGCAGTCACCATTAATCCCAGCACTTGAGATCTCATGTTTTTGCTTGGGAAGGACACATGCCTTTAATCCCAGGAAGTGATGGCAGGAAGCAGAAAGGTTTATAAGGTGTGAGGACCATGAACTAGAGGCTTTTAAGCAGTTCAGCTGAGATTCCTTCTGGGTGAGGACTCAGAGGATTTTAACTGAGAACTGCTGAGATTCCTTCCAGGTAAGGACTCAGGATTTTAGCTGAGGATTTGGGGAAACAGAATTGGCAGAGGAGTTGGCAAGGTGAGGTTGGCTGTGGCTTCTTTCTCTGATCTTTCAGCTTTCACCCTAATACCTGGCTCCCAGTTTTCTATTTTTTTTATTAATAAGACCATTTAGCAATTCATGTTACACTGGGGCTGATCAGTGGTAGAACATTTGCTTTGCTTCTGCAAGTCCCAGGGTTCCATTCCCCTCCACAAAAAAGGAAAAAAAAAAAGTCCAGTACAAGCTCATCACTCTATAGCTTCTCCCATGAAGGAACTATGAAAGAGAGGAGGCTGGAGAGATGGCTCCGCAGGTAAGAGTGCTTACTGCTTCACCTTTACTAGAGGACTGGTGTTCAGATCCCACCACCCAGACCAGGCTTCAGGAAATCTGAAGCCTGCTTCTGGCCTCTGTGGGCACCTGTGCACACACATAGGTTAATTTTATTTTAAGTGAGAATGCTTACTATGTTTGGTGTAATATACAATCATAAAAATAGTATTAAAATGTCTCTATAGGCAATGTCATGTGACTTGTAGAAAAAGAATAATGAGACACAGGCAACATCATCCAGGACACTAACATTCCACTGCATGTGATCTCGAGGAGGCTGGGATCATCAAATTTAACTAGAACTCAGTTCATGTCTGTCTCTGACTCTGACCACCTAATACAGCCGCTTCTAAAAGAGGTCCAGAGGGCTCCCAGGCTAGAGTTCTCTGCCCTCGCTCTCATCCCAAGGCTGGACTTGGTAGGCAGCCCCTGCCTCCGTTGTCTAGGATACACAGGACATAGGGTGGTCTAATGGGGGCATCTCTGAGCCCAACTCTCTTTGAAGCAGTGAGTTGGGTAGATGGGTGCTCCCGAGTCACTTCGAACAGGAGAGGTGCAGAGAGCACTAAGCCCAGTGTCAGGCAGCTCTGCCCCTAGTCACCAAAGACAAAAGTCAAACTGCCAAGGCTGGCAGAACAGAGTACCCCTGACAGAAAACCCTTCATCACAGCAATCCTGTGCCTTTCAGGAAATGAGGAGAGCTGGGTGCACTGGGTGAAGAAGCAACTCCTAGAGCTCTGTGTAGGGGAACAGCTGCAGCTGGAGCTTAGGGACCCACTGTAAGGATTCGGTCCTTAATGACGTCATCAGCCTTTGATCGCATCCCAGCCTAAAAAGCGGGTGGGCCCTCTGTGCGCCCCTCCCTTTCCTTTCCGCTCCTTCCTTCCATCTGGACCTCCTTCTCTTTCTGCTCTCTCCCTCCCTCTCTCCCCCCCCCCCCCCCCCCGCAGTAAAACTATAAAAAGGTAACTGGCTTGTGATTCTTCCAACCAGCACTCTCCTCCACCGGCATGGCCGCCGCAGGCACAAGGAGCAAGCGCCACAGCGTAACCAACACCCACTCCAGGGCACTCCACCACTGCTAGTGCCGAGGTTCCAAATGGCACCATTAGTGCCATCACTGTCAATTTCATAAAGCATTGTTCCTTGGTTTGGTCAGGCTGTCTTTTGTTCGAACCTCAGACCGCCTCCCTTGCAAGTTCAGAAGGGGGAAACTGAAGAAAGAGGTCCCCTGCTCTGCTGATGAGCGTCTCAAAAGGCAGGTCTTGAGAGATCTGGGACAACAGGTGCTGGACAGAGGCAATGTCACACTCACAGTCCAGGACTTCTTGCTCCTGGTACGGCATCTTCACAGCTGCAAAGTAAATGGACTTGAACAAGGGGCAAGCCAGAAGAAATCCTATAGCCTCACAATGTGTCTGAAGTCCGACAGGACGTGCCCAAATCAGGTGCTAGGGCAGCTGAGGACAAAGATGATCTCCACCTCAGCACTCTGCCCGAAGTCATGGAGTTCTGGGTTCATTTGGTCCAGGATGGGCATCGGATAACTAAGGATGTGCTTGGTATTGTCCATTGTGGGATCCATGAAATCCCTGAGGTAGTGGGTAGACAATTTTTCTTCCAGGGATGTTGCCAGCTTCTCATCCAACACCAGCAGAAGAGTGACCACCATATCACGAAAGCTCTGGTAGTACACGAGCTGATGGTTGCATTCCAAGATGAGGATGATGTCTATTCATGCTTCCTGAAGCGCTTCCCTCTGCTTGCCTGGCATGCCAGGAGGGAAGAGATGAACAGACTACCTGACATCCAGCAGCACTTGCTAGTAGTCCTTGCTCATGGACTCAGATGCTTCCATGACACAGGCAGTGGCTTTTTGCTGTTGACATTGAGGAGCTTGGGTCACACTTGATCTCATAATTCTGCAGCCCTCCCTCACTGATAGCCATTTCTCACAGGGTGGCCATGTTACTTGAATCACTGTTCAGAGATAGTGTATCTTTGCCTTTTTCCTCTTGGCATTAAAGTCTGCCTTCCTTTTGACTACTTCTCCAGAGCCCTGTGAGGGCCCTGGCCCCAGCCTGAGCTCCAGCTGTTGGCAGAGCCTGAGGCTCCCGCCGCTGGTACAATCCCAGTTCAGTTTAGGCAGGGTGTTCTCCATCATCCTGTGACAATTGGGCTAATAAGCAGCTATTTTTAAAGCTAGATTTGTTTCATACATGTAAAATGCAAAGTAGAGAGACAAGTTGGCTGGGGTAAATAAAAGAGGAATATTGCAAGAATCCACCATAATAAAAAGAGACAACATTTCTCTCTCTATTTAGCATCTTATTAAGAAAGCTAGAACACAAATGTGCTCTTGTACTAAAACAAGTTAGAAAAAAAATAAGAAACAGAAGCACAAAGCTGATAGTGTTTAAGACAGAACCCTGGGAATACCACATACAAAATTGTGCTACCATTCAACTCAGTTTATTTTTAAAACAAAGTTGTAAGATTGCTTTCTTTATTAATGGAGGAAGCTGAAAGTGATGCAGAAAGTAAGCTGGCTGGGACAGTATCAGCACTGAATTTAAAGAAAATAGTAAGTAAAAGAGCCAAAGGTTTTGATGATGTGAGTTGGGAAATAATCCTTTTCTATTTGCACAATACTATTTGAAGATACTTAATTAGTATTCTGATGGCAGTGGGCACAGAAGGCAAGGTGCAGACCTATGACCTCAGACCCTGCACTTCCAGTACACTCAACACCCTGAGTCCAAAACCTGACATTTGAAAACTGAAGCAGAAATCACTTTTGTGGTTTGACAGACTGTTGTTGCTAATGATTTAGATTATAATAATATATGTGTATACCATTTGGGTGTACCTATATACTTGTATGTGTATATGTGTGTCAATACACACACAAAATAATATTTTTTGCATTATTTTATACATTATTTTACAAGGAGTAAACTAATCACAAAAATAACAAATACAGGGGCTGGAGAGATGGCTCAGAGGTTAAGAGCACTGCTTACTCTTCCAAAGGTCCTGAGTTCAATTCCCAGCAACCACATTGTGGCTTACAACCATCTGTAATGAGATCTGGCATCCTCTTCTGGCCTGCAGGGATATGTGCAGACAGAACACACATAATAAATAAAAAAAAAATTAATTCTTTGGGACTGGAGAGATGGCTCAGAGGTTAAGAGCACTGGCAACTCTTCCCGAGGTCCTGAGTTCAATTCCCAGCAACCACATGGTGGCTCACAACCATCTGTAATTTGATCTGGCGCCCTCTTCTGGTGTGTAGGCAGAATACTGTATACATAATAAATAAATTTAAAAAAAGACTTAAAAAAAAAACAAATACAGACAATGGAGGCAATTATTGAACATTTGTGACACTTAAAGTCAGGTGACTCCCAATATCTTAGGCAAAGTGTAAGTGAATACTAATCATTTTAATACAGTTAGAGCAATCAGCAGACTAAGTGCCCGGAAAGGGGTCTTTAGAATCATTGTTTATCATCTATAAAATAACGTAATGACCAGCAGCCCCTAACTGAACAAGGATGCTATGAAGATAAGTGAGCACATTTGTATGTAAAGCTTATGGTTTACTGGAAAGAAACATTATGGAAATAACTGTTAGCAAAAAGATGCTGATAATATATTTTAAGACAAAGTAACATGTCATCCTTCTGTCACTTTAAAGATTATAGAAGCTGTTGTGAGAAAATGAAGAAGATATTTAAATCTGAAATAAATGAATATGAGAAAAGTCTTCATTTCAAGAAAAGTTTCAAACAGATGTGGCAGATCAATGGACTGATAGATAGCTGCTCTGTAACCTACATGCAGGCATTTTTAGACATCATTAGTTTTTCCTATAGGTCTTAAATTTACTACATTTTCAGTGGCCAGAATATACATATTTCTCTTCTTTCTTTCATTGTCATATCTTGTTTTCTTCTGTTTTTGAGATCTAATAGTCACACAGTAAATCATATTTACTTATGGTTTATGAATTAAGGTTTTGTATAAAATATTGGTATACTCTTCAGAAAGAAGAATATATTAATAAAGATATCCTGTAGCATTAACTGTGCAAGGACATTTCCTCATTCAAAGCCCATGTGACAAATGATAATTATTGAACTAGTTAAGAGGGGAAAGCATAGGCTAGTCAGAGCAATAGTGTTCAGTGGATTAAGCTTCATTGTTCAGTCTGTAACCATGGTCATTTATACAAAACTGCTATGTACAGATCTTTGCAATCCGCATTACATCCTTCCTCAAGAAGATTCTCAGAAGGATTTGGGAAATTACAGCTTTCCCTTTGATGACATTGACAGAAAACATGAAACTGCTGTCTTACGAATTTGTAAAATTATCCCCAACCACAGTGGACTCATCCATAACTACCTTTCCTAGGATTTTAGATACATGAATCAGCTGAAATTTAAAAATGTTAATATGTGTATGGCATTAAGCTTTCAAAAGATAAAAAACACATTCAAACACATTTATGACAGTATATTGGTATGGTTAATCCACTTCACTGTTAGTTGTTATTGATAATTTCTTTCTGCTCATAATCTACAGACAACTCTCTGGGAAGGACAGTATAAAAGCAGTCTGCCGGTACTCATAGTTCAGGCATCCACTGGAAAATTGAGTTTATTTCTCTTCAGATCACACGTGGAACTGCAAACATGTCGGACTGTTCCACTTCATTAAAAATGTGTATAATCTAAGTTTCTGAGTGCTGCAGTCACTGAAATTTTATCAACTCTGCATAAAGATCTACAGAAGGCAGCAGACACATAGTTTTGTACAATAAAAAATTTAAAATTACAAATATTTCTGTGTTTTAAGGATTATATAATATACTTGAGAAATGTTACATATAAACAAGTAATAATTAAATTTTTTAGCCTTTAAAACCAGATGTCAAAAGGTAACACTGCTTTTTACATATGTGAAATCACTGTATTCTACAAAGTACACAAACATAAACAAATAAAAAGCATTAAGAATGTTTATAACCTCTTAGGATTAGTTTAACAATACATTTTCATTAAACATTCTATAATCTTTTTTACATATACAACCTGATAACCTATCATTTTTTCTAACAATCCACTCGTATTTAATCAAATTAAAGTATGCATACCTTAAAATATATATTAACTGTTTTATGAATTGCAGGAAATAATTATTTTGTCATAAAATTCACCTAGACACAGGAACATGGGCAGAAACCTAAAGAAAAAATTTTTGCTGACATGATGAATTTAGACATGGAAGGTGCTGGAAGCTTAACATCTCCACTAAATTTATTCTACCCATGATGCTACTGTTTATGATTTTCAGATGAATAGCACACTTAAACGAAGGGAGCATTAATACAATATGATATTAATATACAAATACTCACATTATTCACCTGCCACTGACATTCTGAATTAAATCAGTAATGGGGTGTATAACTGATTAAATATCTACACTGCAGAAAGCACCCGTTCCAGATTTAGAGAAGCACTGCCAGACTGATCACATCATTACACTGCCAACTGCCATCTATCACTTTTACTGAACTTAACGAAGATGGATTACGTCCCACAGATGAGATGCAGCCTATAAATACTGCCAGGCTGATCTTCATCTGACTTTCCTCCAGTACAGACAAGCAACAAATCAATAATTGAAAAAAATCATATTAGAAATTCAGTGTTATTCAGTACTCAGAAGAAATCATGTAGGGGAGTACAGCATCAAATGGCCTTAACTCAATGAAACCTGCTAATCCCTGCTTTTCCTTAAGCATTTTTACCTCATCAAGTTCAATGAAACGCATTTGTTGCATTAGTCATCATGACTCACTTTTACATTTTCAAACTAAGACTGGTTTAACATTGAGAAAACATTTTACATCAAACATTCTGTATCATGTCCAGGATAACTATTAACTCATGCTGCATAACTAATGCTGGTCAACAATGTTAATTGTAATGTTATTGTCTGCAAACACGGAAACAAAATGGATACCGTAAAATATATGTAAACAAAGGACTCATATCACAACTTCAGTGCTGGTTTAATAACATTTCTCCATTAAACATCTGTCTGAGTTTCTGTTTACATCATATTTAGCTCTCACCATTTACCTTTGTGGAAAATGCATGGAAATTGCTTCAGTGTTCCAAGCATTGAGACCTAAATGATCTCTGTCTGCTGCTTTTGACAACATTATGAGAACAGATAACAGGTGGTCAGGACTGGGCACCTAAGGAGAGGATGATGTCTCACAAGCTATAAAGCATCTGAGGAGATGCTTAGTTTATGCTTACGTCTAAATGCTCCATTAGAACCTTAATTAATTCTTTACCCTTCCCCTGTGTTCCTTATATGGCCATAAGGCAGATAATAATTCAGAAAAGAAAGAACCTAAGGAGACAATGCTCTGGAAGTAGACTGGATTTTGGTTATTAAATCAGTTTTGTATTTCATAATGCTCACGCATGAAGCTTTCATTTTAAGAAACCACTTAATTCAGAGGACAGGTTAAGCACTTGCCACACTAAAACTGACTAGCCTTGAATACTATGAATACGTCAAAAAGGATCTCTAATTATTTTTTTCTGATTTGATTTTAAGGTATCAGAAACCATATTTTTAAACATAGATGGGAAAATGAGGTATAAATATAGTTTCAGAATAGTATAACATGTGTATTTTTTTAAATATATCCTTGGAACACACTCCACAAAGGATGAAAGCAAGGCATAAAGTTCCCTTTGGCAAATCAGCTTCTAATTGACTTTGCCATCTCTGGACTTGTTGCTTTTATCCACACCTTCTCAGATACATCATGATGATTCCAGGTGTCACTAACTTCTGATAGTTCAGATTTTGTAAGTTTCCTTATGACAGACTTACTTCTGTTTGATTTATTTTTAAAAATCTACAGCTTTGAAAACTTTTTTGAATAAAATAAAAACTGGTGTGTATATATATTTGACACACACATACATGCATCTTTTGTTGCATCCAAGAAACATATCTCAACATCAAGGACAGACATCACTTCAGAGAAAAAGGATAGAAAAAGATATTCCAAGGAAATGGACCTAGGAAGCAAGCTGGTATAGCCATTTCAATATCTGACAAAATAGACTTCAAATCAAAATTAATCAGAAGAGGTAGGGAAAGATATTACATACACATCTAAGGAAAAAATCCATCAAGATGATATTGTATTTCTTAACATCTATGCACCAAAAACAAGATTCACCCAAGTTCACAAAATAAACAACACTACCACATCAATATCATGTATTGGCCTTAACACACTGATAGTGGGAGACATCAATGCCCCAGACTCACCAAAACACAAGTCATCTTCACAAAAGCTAAACATAAATGACACCATAAAACAAATAAACCTAACATGACATTTCACCTAATTATACACACACAAAATTATACCTTTTCTCAGCACCTCATGGAACTTTCTCAAAACTGACCACATACTCAGACTTCCAGCAGAAGATAAGGTCCAGATTAAAGGTGATTCTTCTCACCTCAAGATCTAGATAAAAGGCTTTGGTCTTTCAGGCTCAAGATCTAGACCAAAGATGTATGTCTTCCTACTTCAAAAGTCTGGAGTAGAAGTGGATTCACCTACTTCAAACCAAGCAAGAAATCTCTCACAGGTGTGCCCTCCATTTCTGGAGTGTAGTTCATTCCAGATGTAGTCAAGTTGACAACCAATAATAGCCATCCATCACAGTACCCAACAATTGGAGTTTTAACAGGTTAGTTAGATGTCCCTAGTGTATAATAAATTTTATGAACCACAAAATGAGGACTTATAATTAAGAGGAAAGAGCCAGACTTCAAGTTTTAGTTCCACTATGTAAATAGCCAAAAGCAAGCAAATGAGCTAACCAAAAGAAAATGGTTATTTAATAATAATAAAATATTTAAGATGAAAACAATAAAAAGAAAAAGAGGTACTGAGCATAATGGAATTACACTTGCAACTCCAGCTCTGGAAATGAGGAGGATGGAAATATGACTGCAATTTCAAGGTCACCCTGGGCTATATAGTTTGAGGTGAGCCTGAGATAAAGAATAAGACCATGTCTTAAGAGAGAAAAAAAAAAACATGATAAACATGATTCTACTTACACATGACATTTAAAAAGAAGTCAGATATCGAAAGACTGAGAATGATCATGAGAATTAGGATGTGATGAGAAAATGTGAGCTCAAGGAATACAAAGAATAACTATGTGAACAAGCTAAATGGCTTGATGTACAATGTGAATGCAGTGAGTCATAGCAGTACTCAAGGGGTTTGCAAAATGAGAAAACAAAACAAAAACATGAACGACTAACAGAATTTCTTACAGTGAGAGGAAAGCTCAACAAACTGACAAATGAGTCTTCTCCTAGAAGTTGGAAGTAACAAGGCAGAACACTAGGCTAACACCTGGAGAGAGCAGTACACACAATGGAAATGTCGACAACCAAGGTCTCGTGCCCAGGAACACAAGCCACAGATGTGACCAGAAGGAAGAGGCTTCAGTAGGAACTGTGCTGCTTTCCTGCCATCGGGCTTCACTGTGCTCAGGTTGAGGAAGGCTTTTCACCCAGAGGTCCTCCTGCCTCTACATTGGCTCTATGGGTTACTGGGAAGATCTCCACCACACTCACCTACTTTACAAACAAGATTGTCCCCACTGAGCTCGGAAAGAAAGAGGGTAAGTATGGTGATATTGCATCCCCCAATATATTGTACACCCTAATAAACTTATCTGGGGTCAGAGAACAAAACTGCCACTGGATAGACATAGAGGCCAGAAAGTGGTAGCACCACACATCTTTAATCCTATCACTTGGGAGGCAGAGATCCATCCAGATCTCTAAGAGTTCGAGGCCAGTCAGGAAACAGTCAGGCATGGTGACACACACTTTTAATCCCAGGAAGTGATGGCAGGAAGCAGAAAGGTATATAAGGTGTGAGAACCAGGAACTAGAGGCATTTTAAGCTTTTAGACTTTCAGCAGCAGTTCAGCCAAGATCCATTCAGATGAAGACTCAGAGGCTTCCAGTTTGAGGAAACAGGATTGGCTGAGAAGTTGGTGAGTTGAGGTTAGCTGTGGCTTGTTCTGTCTCTCTGATCTTTCAGAATTTATACCAATATCTGGCACTGTTTTTTTTAATAAGACCTTTTAAGATTTGTGTTAGAGGAAAGTAACCATTAGTAACTACTCCAGGGAACTTTCTGCCACAGTGACCTCAGCATAACTAAATAAAGCTTCTCTGGAACCTAACCCAACTGTAGAGAAGGAAAGTCCCTCCTCACCTGGCTGTCTTCTCACCTAAGGAACAAGAGTGAGAGTCACAGCTCTAAAATAGAAGCCCACCTCAAACCTGGGGCAGTGGGGGATGGTGGTACAGTAGCATGGTAGCACAGCAGCATGCTTTTCCACAGCATCAAGGAAATCAGAGAAAGGCAGTAGAGTAACAGTGTGTGTGTGGGGGGGGGGGGGCTTCAAGGCTCAGATTCTTGTTAAGATATAGGTGTTAAAGAACATAAAGACAACAGAAGGTTGGGAATATAAGAACAGTAAAGAAAATTATAAATGCCGATTCAAAAACTATGACAAACATTAAAACATTATTCATAAACCTCTACAGTAAGGATCAATTTACTTCAGTTCCTATGCCTGAAATCTGGCATCCATTATTCACAACAACAACAACAACAACAACAACAAAAAGGACATTTCATATTCATCACAGGAAAAATCCATTAAGATGAAGCCTCAATTCCAAACATTTATGCCCCAAATATAAGGGCATACACATATATAAAAGAAACATTACTAAAACTTAAATCTCACGTTAAAGCCCACACACTAATAGTGGGAGACTTCAACTCCCCACTCTCACCAATAGATAGGTCTGCCACACAGAAACTTAACAGAGAAATAAGGGAACTAACAGATGTTATGACTCAAGTGGACTTCATAGACATCTACAGAACATTTTACCCAAGCACAAGAGAATGTAGTTTCTTCTCAGCACCACATGGAATCTTCTATAAAATTGATCACATACTCAGTCACAAAGCAAACCTCAACAAATACAAAAATATTGGAAATAACCACCTGTATTTTATTGGACCACCATTGTTTAAAGTTAAAATTCAACAACAACACAAATTACAGAAAGCCTACAAACTCATGGAAACTGAACAATGCTCACCTGAATCACCACTGAGTCAAGGAAGAAATAAAGAAAGAAAGTAAAGACTTCCTAGAATTCAGTGAAAATGAATGCACAGCCAGACTGTGGTGGCACACGCCTTTTATCCCAGCACTCGGGAGGCAGAGGCAGGTGGATCTTTGTGAGTTCGAGGCCAGCCTAGGCTACAAAGTGAATTCCAGGAAAGGCACTAAAGCTACACAGAGAAACCCTATCTTGAAAAACAAACAAACAAACAAAAAATACCCAAACTTATGGGACACTATGAAAGCAGTGGTAATAAGAGGAAAGTTCATAGTGCTAAATGTCTACATAAAGAAAATGGAGAAATCTCACACTAGCAAACTAACAGAACAACTGAAAGCTCTAGAAGAAAAAGAAGCAAACTCACCCAGGATGAATAGATGTCAAGAAATAATCAAATTGAGAGCTGAAATCAATAAAATAGACACAAAGAGAACAATACAAAGAATCAATGAAACAAAGAGTTGGTTCTTTGAGAAAATCAACAAGATAGACAAACCCTTATCCAATCTAACAGAAAGGTAGAGAAAGAATATCCGAATTAACAAAATCAGAAATGAAAAGAGAGCTCTAACAAGTGACAATGAGGAAATCCAGAGCATCATCAGGTCATACTTCAAACTTGTACTCAACAAAATTGGAAAATCTAAAAAAAAAAAAAAATGGACAATTTATTGGATAAGTACCATATGCCCAAATTAAATCAAGACCAAATAAACAATTTAAATAGACCTATAACTCCTATGGAAATAGAAGCAGTAAAAATCTCCCAACCAAAAAAAAAAAATGCCCAGGGCCAGATGATTTCAGGGCAGAATTCTACCAGAATCTCAAAGAAAAATGAATACCAATACTCCTCAAATTGTTCCAAACAATAGAAACATAAGGAACATTGCCAAACTCTTTCTATGAGGCTACAATTACCCTGATACCCAAACCACATGAAGATGCAACAAAGAAAGAGAATTAAAGACCAATCTCCTTTGTGAACATTGATGCAAAAATGTTGGCAAACTAAACACAAGAACACATTAAAAAAAATACACCATGATCAAGTAGGCTTCATCCCACAGATTTACAGATGGTTCAACATATAAAAACCTGTCAATGTAATCTATCATATAAACAAACTGAAAGAAAAACACCACATGATCATCTCATTAGATGCTAAAACAGCCTTTGACAAAATCCAACACCCCTTTATGATAAAGGTCCTGGAGAGATCAGAAATACAAGGAGCATACCTAAACATAATGTAGGCAATTTACAGCAAGCCAACAGCCAACATCAAATTAAATGTAGATTCCACTAAAATCAGGAACAAGACAAGGCTGTCTATTCTCCCCATATCTAGTCAATATAGTACTCAAAGTTCTACCTAGAGCAATAAGACAAAAAGGAGATTAAAGGGATACAAATTGGAAAGGAAGAAATCAAACTTTTACTATTTGCAGATGATATGATAGTCTACAAAAGTGACCACAAAAATTCTACCAGGGAACTCCTACAACTTTAGATAAACACCTTAAGTAATGTGGCAGGATACAAGATTAACTCAAAAAAATCAGTAGCCCTCCTATAGACAAATGACAAACAGGCCAAGAAAGGAATCAGAGAAATATCATCCATTACAATAGCCACAAATAATAAAATACTTTGAGGTTACTCTAACAGAACAAGCGAAAGACCTGTATGACAACAACTTTAAGTCCTTGAAGAAAGAAATTGAAGAAAATATCAGAAAATGGAAAAATCTCCCATGCTCATGGATAGGTAGAACCAACATAATAAAAATGGCAATCTTACCAAAAGCAATCCCCATCAAAATTCCAACACAATTCTTCATAGATCTTGAAAGAACAATACTCAACTCCATATAGAAAAACAGAAAATATAAGATATCTAAAACAATCCTTTACAATAAAGCAACTTCTGGAGGCATCACCATCCCTGACTTCAAGCTCTACTATAGAGCTATAGTAATAAAAACAGCTTGGTGTTGGCATAAAAACCCACATGTGGACCAATAGAATTGAAATAAAGATTCTGAGATTAATCCACACACCTATGAACACTTGACAAAGAAGCCAAAACTGTATAATGGAAAAAAAAAGCATTCAAAAAATGGTGCTGGCATAACTGGATGTCAACATATAGATGATTGCAAATAGATCCGTATCTATCACCATGCACAAAACTCAAGTCCAAGTGGATAAAAGACCTCAGTATAAGTCCAGCTATACTGAACCTGATAGAAGAGAAAGTAGGGAGTAGCCTAGAAAGCACTGGCACAGGAGACCACTTCCTAAATATAACACCAGCAGCACAGACCCTGAGAGCAATAATTAATAAATGGGACCTCCTGAAAATGAGAATCTTCTGTAAGGCAAAGAATACAGTAAACAAGACAAAAAGACAGCCTGCAGAATAGGAAAAGATTTTCACCAATTCCACATCTGACAGAGGGCTGATCTCCAAAATACATAAAGAACTCAAGAAACTAGACAAGAAAATACAAAACAATCCAGTTTAAAAATGTTCTACAGATATAAACAGAGAATTCTCAACAGAAAAATCCCAAATGGCCAAAAGACATTTAAGGAATTGCTCAATAGCCTTAGTCATCAGGGAAATGCAAATGCAAATGACTCTAAGATACCATATTACACATGTCAGAATGGTTAAGATAAAAAAAACACTGATGACAGCTTATGTTGGAGAGGATGTGGAGCAAGGGGAACATTCCTCCACTGTTGGTGGGAGTGCAAAGTTGTACAGCCACGTTGGAAATCAGTATGACAGTTTCTCAAAAAATTGGGAATCAATCTACCTCAAGACCCAATGATACCACTTTTGGGAATATACTCAAGGGATGCTCAAGCATACCACAAGGACACTTGCTCAACTATGTTCATAGCAGAATTATTCCTAATAGCCAGAACCTGGAAGTAACCTAGTTGCCCCTCAACCGAAGAATGAATAAAGAAAATGTGGTACATATACATAACAAATTATTACTGAGCAGTAAAAACTAATGACATCATGAGGTTTGCAGGCAAATGGATGGAACTAGAAAATATCACCCTGAGTGAGGTAACCCAGACTCAGAAAGACAAACATGGTATGTATTCACTCATGAGTAGATACTAGATGTAAATCAAAGGATAATCAGATTACAACCCACAGCTGCAGAGAAGCTGGGAAATAAGGAGGACCCTAAGAGGGATGTACGGATCATCTTGAGAAGGAGAAATAGAGGAGATCCCAATGAAGCTTTCATCCAGCAACTGATGGAAACAGATGCAGAGATCCACAACCATGCACCAGGCCGAGCCCTGGGAGTCCAGTTGAACAGAGGGAAGAGGGATTACATGAGTAAGGGGAAGGGGGTCAAAATCAGGATGGGGAAATCTGCAGAGACAATTGAACCAATCTCAAAGGAACTCAGGAACTTCAGACCAACAGCTGTGGAACCTGCAGGGACCGGACTAGTCCCTTTGCATATGAGAGACAATTGTGTAGCTGGGTCTGTTTGAGGAGCCCCTGGCAGTGTGATCAGGATCTTCCCTGGTGCTTGAGCTGGCTTTCTAGATCCCATTACCTAAGGTCAGATACCTTGCTCACTCCTGATAAAGTTGGGAGGGGTTTGATCCTGCCTCAGTTCAATGTACCAGGTTTAGTTGTCCATCTCCCCGCCCCCCATGGGAGAAATTACCCTGTTGAAGGTGGGGATGAGAAGTGGGAGGAAAAGGTGGGGGGTGGGAGGAGGGATGAGAGGGGGATCTGTGGTTGGTATGTGAAAATGAATTAAAAAATTTTAAAAAAAAGAAAGAAAACTTGGGCTGGAGAGATGGATCAGTGGTTGAGAGCACTGACTGCTCTTCCAGAAGACCAGTGTTCAGTACCCAGCACCCACAAAGCAGCTCACAACTGTCTGTAACTCCAGAGCCAGGGGACCCAAAACCCATGGCAAAACACCAATGTACATAAAAATGAAAATAAAATTTAAAAAGAAAGACAAGTATTACGTTGACCGGGTGGTGGCAGCACATGCCTTTAATCCCAGCACTCAGGAGGTAGAGACAGGCAGATCTGTGTGAGTTCGAGGCCAGCCTGGTCTACATAGCAAGATCCAGGACAGGCACCAAAACTACATAGAGAAACCCTGTCTCGAAAAACAAAACAAAACAAAACAAAAAAATCAGTAAACAAAAAAAGCAGAGATTTTTCAAAGCTTATTTAATAATATGACCCTACCACGTGTTGTAAACAAGAAACTCACTCTAAATATACAGACATAAATAAGTTAAAAGTAAAGAGATGGAGAAAATGTATATCCTAGCAGTAACCCTAGGGGAACTGGAACACTTAATTCAGATGAAGCACATCTTAGAACAATAAACATTATTAGGGGTAACAATCTCACTATATATGGAAAAAGAAAGCAAGTTCCCAGGAGGACATCATCCTGAATCTATTAGCCTCTAAGAGCAGACCTACAAAACATGTGAGGACAGACTCACTCCTTCAGTGAAAAACAGACAAAATTATTATGAGTATTGAAGATTTCAGTGTCTCTCTTGTAGTATTTGATACATTAAATAGACAGAATAAATCAATAAGCCTAGAATTTCCCCGAAAAGTGCTATCAATCAGACACACTTCTCTTAGTTCACATGGGAAATTTACTTAAATTGAGCACATTCCAGGCCATGGCACACAACTGAACAAATTTCAAGTAATCAAAAGATTACTGAGAAAGTTTGTTCTCAGTCCACAATGGAATGAAAGAGGAAATTAGTAACAGAAAAACAAACCTGAAAATATTTGGAAATTATAGAATGTGCTACCGGGACTCAAGAGACGGATGTAAAACAAGAAAACATGGAGTCAGATCCCCAGCACGTATGCCAAAGCTGGTCATGGCAGAGCATGTCTGTAACTCCCAGTATTTGGCAGAAGAAAGAGTAAGATCTCAGGAGCTATCTGGCATCCAGTTTAACCAAAAAGGGGGATTTCAAATTCAGGGAAACAATCTACCATGAAAACATAAGCTAAAGGACAGAAGAGGGTACATGATCCTTCTACCATTCGCATGTGTATGGACAGATATGTACAGTTGCACACATATATACACATCACTGTGAATACAACAAAACTCCTCACCTTGATAAACAACCTCTCTGATAAACATACAGCTAGATTAAACGGTTGTACGAATTAATGAATTTGAGCAACAAGATAAATTTCTTAAGAGTAAGTCTATGAAAATTATGTAAATAGTGTGCTGTCATGAACTTGAGCATGACTGTCATCCTGTAGATTTAAGTTGTGGTTTTGCCTCCCAGAATGTATTGTATAAAAAGTAGCAAAAGAGTAACTTTCCATTGGAAACTTGATAATCACCTCAGTCATGTCACTGAATATTACCAATAGTCATAAATCATATTTGTGTGGATGTGTGTCCTTGGCATAAAGGAAATAGTGCCTTATAGTCATGGTTCTCTTGGTTTGTAATGAGCACAGGATAATCCTGAGCACAAACATCAGACACAATATTTGAAGGACATTCTTCAATATACAAGCTTGATACTTCTCAAACCATCTAGGTATAGATCATGAAACACATGAAAAATCTGAGAAACTGCCACAGCCAAGAGGAAAAAAAAATGGTACCAGAAATATATGGCATAAAAACAAAAAGAATCTAAGGAAAGCCTGGACTTCTGTTAACAAAAGTTTATTAGCATTGGTTCATTAACTACAAAAAACAAACCATGCTAAAACAAGATGCGATTTTTAGATGAAGTTGGGTGAGGCATAAATATTTGCTCAACCATTTTCTCCATTTCTATGTAAAGCTAA
>CABHPQ010160723.1:0-49568 GCA_902168405.1 Peromyscus aztecus | reverse complement strand
CATGTGTGTATGAGCATTAGTTTGCACACACGAGCACAGGCCAGAAACATCAGACCTCCTGGAACTGGTGTTATGGGTTATTTTAAGCTGTCCAATGTGGGCACTGGGATTCAAATTAGTGTCCTCTGCAAGAGCAGTATGTGCTTTTAACTGCCAAGACATCTCTCCAGATCTGATGTTTATATTTCTAGATTCCCTCTGACAGAATTTGGAATCTGTTCCCTGGGAAATGATGGAAACATCAATGTTTACAAAAGGATATCAAAGGGGCTGGGATGATGGCTAAGTGGATAAAGTACTTGCCATGAAACTGTGGGGACCAGAGGTTAGTTACCCAGAACGAGGCAACTGTGGGAGCCACCTGCCAACCCAGCACTTCGGGAGCAGAGACATGGGATCACCGTGGCAACTGGCAGGATAGACTAAACTGAACTTGAGAGTCCCTGGTTCTGTGAGAGGACCCACCTCAAACAAAGTGCAGAGCAATTAAGGAAGGCACCCAGTGTCAACTTTGAGCCTCCACATGTACATGAACACATGTACATGCACAGCCAGACTCATGCACCTACACACATGCAACTACTCACACACACACACACACACACACACACACACACACACACACACACACTTCCCTCAACTTAAACCAACTTGGGCTATAGCTTATCAGTGTTAGAGTGCTTACCTAGTTATGTGTGAAGCCCTGGGTTCTATCCTTTGATCCTTAATACAGCAATAAAGAAAAATATACTGGCAGAGTATATGTATTTATGTGTGCACATGATTTGTGAATGTCAGTGCATGTACACACACCCACTGATATCCACTATTCATATGTGTTCATATCGTTTCTTCCACTATTATATTATTACTTTTAGAAAAAAGGTCTTATTTTCATGACATAACTGTATGGCTAGGTACTCTTTTAGCCCCTTATTAGTAAAAACCACAGACAATAGAAACCATTATTAGCATTCTCTGGGGAGGAACCTGAAATGCAGAGTTTAAATAACTTGTCCAAGTCCCACAACTGGTAAAATGTGCTTGTTACTTAGGTGCCATTCCGTCAAGAACTTGACATGAAGAGTGTGTGGGGGATGGACCATCTCCAGCTTTCCCAGTGGAGAGCACTGAGCTGATGGAGCTGTGCTGACCATTCCAGGATCACTGTGGAGTGGTAGGGATGTCTGTGATGCTGATAGAACTGGCTAGAGATGATGCTGATGGTGCTAAGGATACCGCTGATGACTGCGGGTGATGCTTGTCATTCACTGGCCTGCAGTAACTGTGCTATCGATGATTTATCTCCTTTAACGCTCAACACTGCTTCTGTGAGGCAGACACTTTGTACATTCCTCTCCTGTGAGAGAAAACTGAGGTCCAGAGAGGCTGAGCAGCAGATCCAAAAGGTCCATAACTAGTTTGTGATTCGGCAGGGATTACACACAGACTCTCTGACCTCAGAACTCCCAGGCCTGATCATTATGTACTTCAGTTTCAAATTAATAAAAACATCCAACATGTACTCACAGCTGATTGTGCAACAGACATCATCCCAAGTGACTTTAAACATCATTTTATTTTCTCTTCTGCTGCTATGAAGCAAGTTGCATTGGATTCCAATTTTGAATTTTGTGCTCGTTGAGTTTTTACTGTCTTTTCTGTTTCCTTTTGAGACCAGTGTCACTCTGTAACCCAGGCTGGCCTGGAACTCCAGACAATCACCCTGCGTAAGCCTCCTAAGAGCTGGGATGACAAGCTTGAGCTACCACACCCATCTCATATTCCACTTTGGGACGTCTGTTCATCCACCATCCTTTTCACTGAGCCTACTGGGGAAAATTCAGGTTCATTTTGAACTATGAAAACAATGGTAAGAGAAACAAATGACTTGTTTCTTAACCGTCTAGTGCTGAGTCAAATGAGAGAGGCTGAGGGCAGTGGGAAAGGGAACATTAACATGTCTAAGTCACAAAGAAGGCGACAGTGACCAGGAGACTCTAGACCAGGCTGACAGCAAAGCTTCTTTCAGGACAGCAGGGGAAGCCAAGGGAAGCCATTAAAACCAAAAAAAGGAATGACGTCAGCCAGGAGCCAAATGAATTTAGGATACAGATGAATTGAACAAAAAGCACCCCAAAACCTTTCAACAATTTTTAAAGTACTTCCACACATCTATGTTGAGTGGAAATTATTTCTTGACCACCAGAAATCTTTCTAAATGACTTCCACACAAGTATCAGAGGCATTCAGTGAGGTACCCAGTGCATAGAGCTATGGAAGACATGAGCCATGGCACCTGTCTGTACCGACCCTCCTATTTATACCTATTTATGCCAAGGCCGCTGTTCTCTAACTCAGTCTAACAGGAGTCCCATTACACTATGCTCCAGGCAAATGTTTGTGGGTTTTGTTTTGTCTGCACCTTGGAGCTTCTTGTTTCCATAACTTAGGAAGGAGAGAAAGAAAGAGCAGAAAGAAAAAAGACTGAAACCCAGCCAATAATTAAGAGACCTGGCTGTGCTTAAACTTTTCTAAATAGACATTTTAGCAACACCCTTTGGTCTTGGAAATTCATTAATTATCATGTTATCTCAGCCCTCTGAAGATCATCGCACAGACACAATTCTGTAGGACACACTCTGGTCTGATAGACACCTCAGTGGAGTCTGTTGGACAGAGAAAACAGAAGTCCCTATGGTTCAACATGTTGTGGAAGTTTCCAAAACCCCACATTCTGCACTAAGATCGTCCTCCTGTGCCAAAATTCAGGCAGTTAACCCACTGCCTCCAAGGGAAAGCCCCCTCCATGGCTAGAATAAGAATTACCCAGATCTGAAAAAAAAAAAAAGCACTCAATGGGTGGGCCACAAAAGCTATTAAATCAATTGTTTAAAGATGGAGTGAAAAAAAAAAAACTATCCATTTGAAGCCACCTCCTCAGATGGATTAAGACCACCACAAGATTTCTAAGTCCTTTTCCACAAATCTTCTCTTTTCCCCTCAAAATATACACCATTTTGAAAGTGTAGCCAAGTAATTGATCTACTGCTAAACAGGCTCTGACTATGAGAGCCACCCAGAAAGCCATAACTTCCCTCAGAGTTCATGGAAACCCAATGCCCCAGGTGCCTGCATCCTGATGCTGACAAGGCAGTGATGCCAGATCCCCCTTTAGGAACAACACACACATCCTCTTGAAAGTCTGACACCAAACTGGCAACTCCAAAGATCAGAGTATCACTCCATACATTAGTTCATTTTTTTTTCTTTTGCTCATTTATATAATGAGCAGGCATGGCATGCCCACTCTGTATTAGATTCTGGGAGGTGCAGGAGGAATTTGGCAATGAATGTGTTATCCATATACTAGTTAGATGGTAACCTAGTGAAGAAGAAATACAGAAACCAGTGACCAGAACTTAGCATACACGTCATGATGGAGTAACACACAGCAGAAAACCAGGACAGGAGCATGGGCTAGATTCACTGTTCAGAATCAGAGGAGATTTTCTATGAGATAGACTACTGATGCTGAGTAGATGGAACAAGTTTGAGTTAGCTGGGCCAAGAAAGGAGGAAGGAAACTGTGGGCAGAGAAAGCAACAGGTGCACCGGCCAAGAAGAACCCTGTGTACGAGGGACCGCAGAGACACAATCTACAGCCAAGGTGGATCACAGACACACACTGTCTACAGCCGAGGTGGTGTTGGGGAAGAGGAGAGGTGAGCCTAGATCACATGGTGTCTGACATCACCATGTGATCATCACAGGGGTTTGTACTTCACCCTTGATGTTATAGAGAACGCCGATGGTTTTTCTGAAGGAGTTCACAGCTCAGTTTGCACGTTGGAGACATCTCACCAACAGAGTGGGCAGGAGGGTTTGGGAAGATCACCAACACTAAAAACAAAGGAGCTGAAGTGTAGGTTCTCACGGGGAGATGAGGAAGCAGAGTGTGTAGATATGTAAGAGCTGAGGCTGTAGGGACTTGGTGGCTCAGTAGATGGAGTGTGTGTAGAGAACAAGATGTCCTGAGCTTCCCAGGCCTGGATATGGTGAGGTGGTGGAGCCGTCAAGCATGGGTTCATTGTGGGGTTGCTAAACCTCAAAGCCAGGATCTGAACTTTTCTCTCTGTGTAAAACTGGGAACATTGTTTGATCATTCTGAGTATCTGCCATCATCAGAGAGACAAGAATGGAAATGAGGAGCTTTTTTCAAAGGCATTATGAGGCTAGGACAAGCATATAGACAACATGTAATGTGCCTAAATGTGAATGTTTATGTTGTTCCAATCTTAGATGGTCTTTTAATAAAAATCCCAGAGCCAGATATCAGGGTGAAAGCTGAAAGATCAGAGAAGCAGAACAGCCAGCCACTAGTTCTTACCTCTATGAAATCCTTAGCCTAAAGTGAGTGAGTTCCTGTTTCCTCACGCCTTATATACCTTTCTCTGCCCTGCCATATTACTTCCTGGGATTAAAGGCATGTGTGCTTCCCAAGCAAAGGCATGCGATCTCAAGTGCTGGGATTAAAGGTGTGAGCCACCACTGCCTGGCTGTTTCTCTCCTATACTGGATCAATCTCATGTAGCCCAGTGTAGCCTTAAACTCACAGAGATCCAGACATATCTCTGCCTCCTGAGTGCTAGGATTAAAGATGTGTGCCACCACTGCCTGACCTCTATGTCTAATCTAGTGGCTAGCTCTGTCCTCTGATCCTCAGGCAAGTTTACTAGGGTACACAAT
Source organism: Peromyscus aztecus (assembly GCA_902168405.1). Classification (NCBI taxonomy): domain Eukaryota; kingdom Metazoa; phylum Chordata; class Mammalia; order Rodentia; family Cricetidae; genus Peromyscus; species Peromyscus aztecus. The sequence continues at coordinate 44,819 of CABHPQ010160723.1, read as the reverse complement.
AAATCACCACATATTTAGAGCCCAGTTAGTAACAGATGTGGTAATCTTGTCTATATAGATAATGATCTAGACATGATTGTCATTGATGGATAGAAATGTTCATTGCTTAGACTTGGCCCTGGACGTGCAAATAAGCAAGAGTGGTCCAGATGTTCTAAGGGTCCAGGTCTTACCCAGCTGCTCTCAGGTGAAAAGAGCCTAACCAAACAGACCCTGAGGTAGTTCTCAATGTGTGCTCCCCTCATCTGTTTTACGGTCTTATTTTTTAATGTTTGGACACATTCGTCTCTCAGTGCTTGAACTATTCATCACATGTCAGTTTTCCACAGTGTAGATGTTTTATTTAAAAATATTCATGTTTCCCTCCATTTTCCCTTCCTTTACTTTAAGGATTTTGATGATGTTTCAGAAAATGAAGAGATTCTATACCAAGTATCAGAGTGCCTGGCTTATTTCTACCCGACTTCATCTCTAAAGGGGTCTTCTATTTCTCAACTGGCTCCTGACTAACATTCTAAGGCTCTCCTTTCTCATAGGTTCTTTATTTATGGGATTGTTTTTCTCTCCCTGGTGTACTCACTGTAGACTCACAACTTCACAATTGTGTGATGCTTTCGACTGAACTCAAAGCTTTGGAGCGTCAAGTCTGTATCCAAATGAAAGCACTTTCTCTGATGCCCAAGTCACCTTTTTAAATGTTAAATGTTAAAACAGCAAAACAAAGTCTGGCAGACACAAGCAGCCCATGAACAGACATCTGTTCCCTGTGGAACGGAGGAATCTGGTTTCACTTTGTAAAGTTTGCTGGGTGGGTGCTCAGTCCCCTGTGCTAACCCTCAATTACAAGCGCTGGGCATCCACAAGGGAAGACAAGCTCCGCATACCAACCATCGTTTTCCCCATCAAGCTAACTGATTACAATTGGAGTTTCCTCAAAGGAGCTTGTTGGATAATTTGTCTCATTACTACTGAAAAGGAAATGGAAATCAAGGACTTGAGGGCAGGAAACAGTAAGCAAATATGATCAAAGGTTTACTGCATGAGATGTGGGTTTAGTGGAAAAATAATAAAAAGAGATTAATGTCACAGCAGATAAAATATAATCAAACTTTGAACTATTCATTAAGCTAATATGCTTTAAAATTGAAAGCCATATAAAGTAACTGTATGGGAATATTCTTAAATCATTGGGTATAGATATCTTTCATTGGAAACCAAAATATAGACTACACAGACAGCCAGTATTGTGTCATTTATTGCTTTCCCAGTAACTCTAGTTCTCGAATACACTTTGAATTTGACTGCCCAACTACCCACATCCATATTATTCCATCTCTGAGGATCATCATAATGTGAGCCTCTGTCTTGTGAGAAGGACTGTAAACAAGGAGCAGTTGACTAGACAGATCACCACTGACAAACCCACAATAAAGGAGGGGACTGGAGGCAGTAAGTGTAGTCAGGAGAGGAAATGTAGGCTAAATACCAAGAGAAAATGCAGCAGAGAGGACAGATGATGGCAGAAACCTTCCAAGGTAAGCAGGAGAGAACAGAGGAATGCTTAAATCCATTAAGAATGGCTTTTCATTCAATGAGAATGCTTGATAGAGGACGCCCAGGAGGGAGGTAGCCAGGGGGAGGGTGGAGACAGAAGCTCCTCTTGACTTGGGAAGATTAGATATAAAGAAGTGAGGTGGCTGGTTTCCTCACATAATATGAAAATGTGATTTTTCAGATTGATCTCTTATGACAAAGATCAGGGAACTGTTTTATGGGAATCCCCGGAACTACAACAATCAGAGTTCAAAACTCCACTCTGTCACTTCCCAGGTGAGGAAGCTCAGCAAGGCACTTAGCCTTTCCAAGCCTCTGATTTATCAGCTGACAACACACACAGGAAAGCCTGGCTTGCAGGACTGGTAAAGTTTGAACATGATGTGAATGGATATAATAAGATCAGCAGGCTCACGGGACTGCCTGGGAAACAGTAAGAAGAAGTCAGCTACTGGCAGGTACTGTCACTAGGTTTTAGCCTTCCCTTGAGTGAAACATTTTGATCCATTATCACTCCCAAATCTTCCCTCTTTTCAAAGCAGTCCACCCAAAATCAAGTTTCACTCTAGATTTCCAGAGGAAGATTGTGTTTTTGAATCCAAAATGTTCCCAGACACCTGCTCGTGAGGCGGAGATATCTGCTCCTGTCTCAGAATTAATTGAGAATCCACACTCATCCAGAGATCTGGGTCACTGGCCTTCTCATGCCCATATCCTTCCTTGCTCGTTAAAGAAATATGAATTTCAAACTTCAATTAATCAGATGTAAAAGAGTTAAGGTGTCTGGGCAACTGTACCACATTTCCATTAATTTCTGCTTTTTACTATCTAATTAGAAATATATTTTCATCCCAGTGCTTGAAAAGTTATACTAATATATATTGTAGGGGCTTTCAACCTTAGCACTAGCATGTCATGTACATAATCTAAGTTTTTCAAACATGATAATAGCTCCACATCTGTACTCAGAGCATCATTGTTTGAAGTGTTGCAGATGTTAAGGATGTTCTGCACTCTTTACTGCCTCTGTGCGATAAATCCATCCCTGGAAGCAGCTCACATATTCTAAATGTTAAATGGGGCAGAAGGAGGACAGGTTGATCATTTAAGATGTTTGTGGAAGTCTGGTGAACTGATAAGTAACTCGGAGTAAAAGGTTGGGGTGTGTCTCTGATGGAAAAAAAGTATACCTTGAGCTCCAACTCAGAAAGTCATAAATGAGCTAATTAAGTGAAAATGGTACAGCTTTCACACGCCAGTTATATTATCAAAAAGTTCTTCAATAAGTTTATGCACTTTTAATAAGCAAAAGCATTAGTCAGCTTAAAAAAGAAAAAACAACCAAGAACTGTGATGCATTCATCGCCTATAGATCTAAACTAGACAAAACAAAGCCTCATGAATGTGTTTGTTCATTAATTCTTAAAAAGCCAGACTTTGAGTTGTTATCATGTCAACTGGCACCAGACCATACTCAATTTAGAGCACTACAAAGTGGAGCCCAAAGTCTACAATGGTAAGGTTTTGATCACACTAATTAACAGCCATTTTGTTTAAAATAAACAGATACGAGTCTAATTGCCTTTTTTACATAAGAAAGAGACTATCTTAAAAGTTAAAACATGCAAAAGGAAAGATCAGACAAACGCCACTCAGATAAGCAAAGTGTGTGTGAAACGGACCGAGGAAGGCCTGGCTGCTGTTTGGATTGACAGCCCAATGGAGCAAAAGGAATTAAAGACTTGGAAAGGTGAAAGGGACCCTGAGGTGAATGACCCCAACTACCCAACCTCTCATGCTTCTCTTCACAGAGCTGCCAGGCCACACCTTTGTCTGCAATGGGCTGATCAAGCTAATTAGAACAGAACCACTGATTACAGGCAAATGATTCCTTGTACCCAGCACTCCATGCCTAAAGAGGAAGCAGTGCTACAGAAAGGTCAAAGGGAGACTGGGTTCCAGATGTTGGCCTTAATCTTGTGCTCCAACAAATGAGCCTCGAGCTCAGGGGCCTCTTTCCTGAGGCTCCCAAAGGGCTGTTAAAGAAAGCTCTTTGCTTTGGTTCTGTGGAATCTCTCTTGATTGAACCAACAACCAAGCTGATGTGACCCAGAGTTCCATCTCCATAGTCTGTCAAAGCAATTCCTGGACACACAGAGAAACCTCTAGTTTCCAGAGCTATCCCAGAGGGTCAGTAAACTCACTGCTTTCATTTAATTAGGAATATACTGATGTGATATACAGGTGTAATACTATCTACGACACAAATCCAGAACACAGAAACGTGATTTAAAAATAGTAAGTGCTGTGTTGACTGGCATTGGCCAGGTATTTGAGTGGCATGTCGCTCAGGCTGCAAGGCAGAAAACCAACCACACAGGAGACAATAACTTAAAATCATTGTCTGGTACTATTTACTTTCCATTGTTTAAATAAGAAGAATCTTGCTATGAACCCTGTCTAGATTGGGACTCACTATGTAGCCCAAGCTTATAGCAATCCTCCTGCCTCAGCCTCTCAACAGCTGGAAGTACAAATACCATACATTGACATCTTAAAAAATACTCACATTTCTATTAACCATTAGCTCCCTTGTTACCAGTTACACTGTATGAGGAAAAGGGCTTCCTGAAGTCTCTGGAAGGTCATTGTAAAGCCACACATCTACTACCAGCATCTGCTATTATTTGCACCCAGGATGCACATATGCTATCAACAGTGATTGTAATAAGACTGGTAATTTTACATCATAATATACTATTTCTTTTTCTTTGGTTTTCATGCAATGAGGTCTTGTGATATAGCCTGAGTCAAGTTTGCATTAACTATGTAGCCCAGGCTGGCTTCAAACTCCTGGTAATCCCTCTTCCTCCACCTCTTGAGTGCTGAGATTACAGCTATGGGCCACCATGCTCAGGCTTACTGTGTAGTAAACTTTGAAAGGAAAACAAACTCACATGGATATAGATCATCTGCATAAGGATGGTATGAATGACTGTTTTTAATTAACTGAATGGCTAGAGGATATCAACCCAATAAAAGGTATGTGTGTTAGTTGGAAATACCATTTTTAAATGTAAAACCAAACAATAGACTTTTCTCAATATTTTGTTATACTATATATAGGTATAGTTTAGGTTTGCTTAAATGGGCCTTGATTTGATGAGGTCTACCAGAGAAAAAGCTTTCTAGAACAACTCTCATAATATAAAGTAATTTCCTTACACACCAAGAGAATGTTATCTATCATGGTGTCTTTAAATCACATTTTGATTGCTCTGTCTGTGTAACTCACCCAATAAAAAGTCACTTTACATTTTGGTACCAGTCTGTAAAAAGAATGAAAAGAGCTGAGGAGGTAGCTCAGCAGTAAAGAGCTTGCTCAGCAGTCACAAGACCCTGGTTTTGAAGCCTAGTATTAGAGAGCAATGCTAGACTATTAGATCATAATTTCAAATGGCTTTATGCTAAAAATTACTAATGATAATTCTGCAAGTCTAATTTATAGTGTCATATCATGAGCTTTCCCTTTACCTACTTTTAAAATTCTATGACTCATTTGAAACAGGAAATAGTGAGGCTGACTTTCAGTTGGTAGAATGTTTGCCTGGCAGGCATAAGGATTGGATCACCAGCACTGCATAGTATGGGCTCGGTGGCACTCGCCTATACTCACAACATTTGGGAGTGAAGGAGGCAGAAGAAGAATCATAAGCTCAGGGTCATCCTTGACTACATAGTAAGTTTGAAGCCAGCCTGTGATACATGAGGCCAATTTTAACAAAAAATAAAAGAAATAGGTAGAAAAATCCAATAAATTAGCAAACTATTGCCTTTTTAGTACTCTTGTGAGTTTATCAAAATTTAGTGTATTGAACATGTGTAAGAACAGAACTTGATCCAGGCTTTCCTTTCCAGGGAGTGAGCTTCTCATGACAAGGGTCCTCAAATTCCCTCCTCCTGCTCCAGCATGAGTTCCTGGAGTAAGTAGTGACTGGGGATACCTCCTGGCTGAGCTAAAGACCAGGATGATGAACGTGGTGGGGAAAGTGTGAAGGATGCCACACCAACATTGTGAACACCTGTCACTTCTCCCTGCGTGCTTGGCACTGACCGTCTTGTGCATCATCAGTGTACTAGAACAATGAGTCCCCAAAGCAGGTCAACAGAAGGTCCACACAACAAAGAAAAAGCAGGTTTCATTAAAGGACAGGTGACAGGCTAATTCTAAACGTGAATTCGGAACAAGACTGAAACATCTCTTCTCTGGTTTTGTTTGGAGTTTTAAGAAAGGATCTCACTTTGTAACGCACAGTAGCCTGAAATTCACTATGTAGCCAGGCCTAACCTCAAACTCAAAGCAATTCTCCTACTTCAGCCTCCTGAGCATTGAGAATACAGGTATGAGCTGTCATTCTGGTTAGGAAAAGCTTTCAGTCATTTCCCAGAAGACTGGCATTAGTACCATGGCAAATGATGTGTTCCAAGCAATGTTCAGCCCATGTCTGTCTGAGGGACACCACCCTTTTACAAGTCATGTGTCATGGTGTGCCAGGAGGTGGGTGCCACACTTGATCATACATTGAAACATTTACAGTAATCTCACAAAACCCTGCTATGTCTTTTTAAACAAATAGAAACACAACACAACACAACATACACAAACACACAGAGGCCTGAAATGAATGTTTTGCTTTCTTCTGTGTGGCTTTTTTTCTCCTTTGTTTTTAAAGGTGCTACCATAATGTTTTACAACAGTATTAGTTCATGAGACATTAAAAATGACTTATTGTATGACTGTTCTTCCCCAGGCACCTTCCACTTTGTGTTTTGAGACAGGGTCTCTCACTGGTCCGGAAGGCCCATTAGGCTAAGTGGCTAGCTAGGGACCCCCCAGAGATCCAACTGTCTCCACCTCCCCGGTAGTGGGATTAAAAAATCTAGTCATAGGACGTGACATCATCTCCAGGTTTGGGTGACTGAATGTAGATCGTTGTGTTTGTAAGGCAAGCACTTTACTGAAAGCTATCTTCCTGGCCAATATTAGAAATTTTATAAGAAAAACTGGCCCTGACCACATGAATGGCTGTTTGTGAGACTTAATTAGAACCCATACATAAACTTTCTCCCGAGGTCAATTTTGCTCAAGCATTAATGCTGTGGATATTGCTCTGTATAAATAAAATGCTGATTGGCCAGTAGCCAGGCAGGAAGTATAGGCAGGACAAGGAAAGAAGAGAATTCTGGGAAGTGGAAGGCTGAGGCAGAGAGACACTGCCAGCCGCTGCCATGACAAGGGAGATGTAAAGTACCGGTAAGCCACAAGCCACATGGCAAAGTATAGATTAATAGAAATGGGTTAATTTAAGATAGAAGAAGTAGATAACAAGAAGCCTGCCACGGCCATACAGTTTGTAAGCAATAAAAGTCTCTGTGTGTTTACTCGGTTGGGTCTGAGCAGTTGCAGGACTGGTGGGTGAGAGAGATTTGTCCTGACCTTGACCCAGGCATGACCAGGAAAACTCTAGCTACACATTATAGCTTAGGGGAGCTGTCTAAGGAGAAGTGAACAGCAGCAGACATGGGGCAGACCTATCACACTTGCAAGTTGTTCCGGAAGAAACTAGTCCACTAAGGAGGCAGACCCTCTACACATCACCCCCCAATACCATCACACTGCCTCCTCTTTGAGGCTGTGCCCCCCCCACACACACACTGGAGAAGAAGTTCTCCGAGGACAGGGACAGCGTGGCATGCCTCCAACATGTGTTGAGGCTCAGAAGCAGCCTAGGAGTGCTTGTTGCTAACCCAACCTCCGCTCCAAAGAAAACTTTAGATGGCAGAGAACTGGTCCAGAATTTGATGAATCACAAAGAAAAATTCCCATCCGAAGAAAAGTTCTTGCACATTTTCAAGTAAAACATTCCGCAGTTAGCAGTGGGATAGTCTGGTCATTGTTTGGACTTGGGGGTTTACTCTGTTTTGTTTTTTGAGATAGTGTCTTGAAATATAGCTGTGGCTACCCTGGAACTCACTGTGTACCCTAGGCTGACCTTAAACTCTCAGAAATTCTCCTGCCTCAGCTTCCTGAGGCAAGTACCACCATGCTTGGTTCCCAACATTTTGCTGTGTACCCATGCCTAGTTCTGGGATTAGGTTTTAAATATTCTTAGATATTGTTATATCTAGGTTTAGAATTTAATGGCTCCAAACAATCATAATTTCACCACCAGAATGTTGGAAATAGCAGTTTGTCTATTTTTAGAAATGTTGCTGAGGGTGGTAGCATAGACTTGTAATCCAGCACTTGAGAGCTAAGGCCGGAGTTTCCCAAAGTCAAAGCCAGTCTTGGCTACACAGCAAGACATTGTCTCAAAACAAAACATAAAACCTGATGACTGCCTATAAATGATTAAATAAAATGAGTTATTTTTTGAGAAATTGACAAAGTCCTGAAGTTCTCTGGGCTTCAGATTCTCTGGAATCTACCATGAACAGTAGGATTCTTATATCCCATATTATTATCAATTAATATCCTTAGAAAATGTAACTCAGCTATTTATTATTCTCGTTTACATCTATATTGATGCTTATCTGTGTTTAATATAAATATTAGCTATTTAAATATAAATGTACTGGATTCCAATTGGTGGGAATAGATTTTTCTTAGGAGCCCATTAAAACAAAAACCTAATTAAAGATGTCTTTAATGGAAGCTGTAAATTAATACAATAACTTGCATGAGAACTGTATGTTTTATTGACTAATCAAGTTGATTTGCTAAGTTATTAAAAAATAACAAAACTTTCCCTAAAGAAACTCAAACCTCTCAAGCAAACATAATTAAATATTGTTAAAGTGAGTTCATCTGATGTGTGGGGACCTCCGTTATCACATCCAAAGTGATAGCCTGGGATACATATCAAAAGGGCTTCCTAAGTGACAAATGAAGTGGTAGAATCAGCCTAGATTGCATTCTTTCATCTAACTTACAAAATTTTAGAGCTGTAAAAACATGAGCTTTTGGGAACTAAGAGTTGAGCATTACAGTTTGATGTGAAATATCCTTCACAGGCTCATGGTTTGAATGATTAATCTATGGCTGGTATAGTATTTGCGGATGTGGTAGAAACTGGATATTAAGACCTTCCTGGAGGAAGAAGTTACCAAAGGTCCAAAGGTAAGTCTTGGAGATTATGCCTGGTCCCCAGTATTGTATGTCTCTCTTATTCTCTCTCTATCTCTCTCCTTCCTGCCCACAAGGTGAAGAATTTCCTCACTGCATACTGCTACCACTATGGAATCATGATGTTCTTTCTGCCAAGAGCATGAACCAAGCAAATATGAAATGAACCCTCTGCACTCTGAAACTGGGAGCCAGAACAAACCTTTCTTCCTTTAAGTTGTTTATGGCAAGTCTTTTGTCCCAGTGATGAAAAGGCTCACCAACACATGTGAAGAACGTCTTTAAGTGTGAATGAAGGCTTCGGTACAAAGCTTGCATACACTATGATTTTAATAAAGATATATTAAGTGAAAGCATTTTGTAAAAATCCACATTCAGAAATATTAAAGGGACAGTCAGACGTTACTCACTGTGCATACATCTACTTATTAGGCAATTATCCAACATAAAAAAGTCTGTGGTAGATGCTGAGGTTGGTGAAATAATTGTAACTGTTAATGCATATTGGATGCCTGTTATACACAGACAGAAATCTATGAACTTTGCCAGTAATTCATTTCATTCTAAAAACTTCATGGTTCTTTTACTTAAATGAGAGTAACTTAGTTACAAAGACACAAAGAATGAACATGCCCAAGTTCCCACCTCAAAGAACCCACCAGAGGAGTGTGCACTGGGGAGGTGTGCACAGTGGGGAGGTGTGCACACTGGGGAGGTGTGCATAGTGGGGAGGTGTGCACAGTGGGGAGGTGTGCACAGTGGGGAGGTGTGCACACTGGAGAAGTGAGCATGGTGAACTGTGATGCTGTAGCACTTCCTCAACACCATGCTTGCTCTGCCTTCCAGGAAGGCAGTACTGTCTGGCTTATCTGCCAGCATGGGAACTTCATACACCTGAATTCAAAATTCTGTAAAAACTACTTCTGAAAATACTCTTTGACTATCGTGCCCGGTATGATCTGGAGCACTCTGATAATTCATCATCACAGTTGTTTACAGGATTGTCCAAACTCATGGAGGAGGTAAGATTTTTAAAAGAAAAGCCAAACATTTGAATAGAAGAATTCTCTTTTACTCCAGTGGTGACAGCAGCCGCACTACCCTCATCAGCCCCCATCAGACAACAGCAGCTTATAGGGCAGGAAGAGCAGCTGAGGCATGACTAAGTGCACATGCACACACATGGGAAAAGACATAACATAAACAAGAGAAATACATCAAACTAGAAACAGAAATTACACTTAAAAGACAATTCCTCCTGTCACTGAATGAAAGATGGCTATAATGTCTCAGAGGAAAGACAGAGGAAATCAAAACCTCTCTCATTTGGCACTGAGAAGACATTAAGAACAATTTTACTCATGGTCCACACTGTCTTTGAAATGCTGACACATGGCAGTATCAGACATGACAGCTGATACCAACATCGCACAGACAAGTGCACACCTGAATGGAGAGGTGCAGAGCCCCTAACTGGTGGGAAGGGCTGAGAAAGGAGAAGGCCTACACATTTTTACTGAAATTAAATTTCAGTATATGTGTCAACCAATGATACATTTATGAACCAAGTAGAAAGACTTTGTACAAAGTCAAAATTTCAATTTTTCACTCAGGAAAAAAATTATGTTTCAGGGATATATTTTCATTTATCTGATTGAATATTTCTTTTAATTTGTATAGAATATGTCTGTTAAGAAACACTTGGAACAGATTTGCAGTTCCGGATATATGTTCGCTTATTGAGTATGATATAAATTTTAATTCATGTAGAATGTCCTCAAATAACCATGTCAAACAGAGGAAATTATGTATACGTGGGTTACTGACACATGGTGAGTATTCACTTACAGTTTTAGGTAAGAGCACACCACGAACAAGAGGCTACTCTGGTGTGTCTAATTCAAAGCCAAATGTGATGGTGTAGACCCCTAGCCTCAGTTCTGAGACTAAGGTAGGATTGCAAGTTCATGTTCTAGAACAGTAGCCTGGACTGTAAGACCAGATTTTATAAAATGTCACTAAAGTTATCTTGTTGATAAATGATACGTATGTCCAAATAATTATTACTTATTGTAAAATCATACTTATATGTTTCTTGCCTAGGCATGCATGTATAAATATATAAATTATGTCCATAAACAAGTATAAATAGTCATATAAAAATTTATTCAGGCTGGGCTGTGGTGGTGCACGCCTTTAATCCCAGCACTCAGGAGGCAGAGCCAGGAGGATCTCTCTGAGTTCAAGACCAACCTGGTCTACAGAGCGAGTTCCAGGACAGGCACCAAAACTGCACAGAGAAACCCTGTCTCAAAAAAACAAAACAAAACAAAAAATTATTTCCCTACCATCACTATTCCAATGTAACAACTAAAAGGCAAGTATAGTTAAAACAATATTTAAGATAACTCTAATTCAGGTACAATGATGCTCATGTCCCCATTTGTTGAAAAAAGAGAGACATTTTGGAGCAATTTTTCTTTAAAAAGCATGATGTTTCTCTAGTGCTCAACAATCACGGTGGTGAGGGGAATGGGCTTCTGCTCTTACTCATGAAAAAGGCAGTCACAGCACATAGATGTTCTGGAAGGTGGAGACACCTGGTGAATTCACTCAGCCCCACAACTAATTTCTTTCAGTGAAAGTCCTCGTGGGCTCTTCTGAATCACTCACCACAGAAACTTGGCCATGTCTGGGGCATCCCCGTCATCTGGAAGTGTGACTTGGTTACTCAAATGCATAGAAAGTTTTCCACTCTGGTAAGCCACTTCTGGGAAAGCAGCAAATATGAGTACTCAGGTACTCCAGTTTTCAAGGACCCAGAGGCACCTGTGTCTTAAGAGAGCATGGATGCTCCTACACAGGCTCTGGACCTCTTTAACATTACACAACCAAAGGATCTTCTTGCTGACATAAGTTACTGAATATTTAGCTTCCAGCTCACAATAATTTGGCTTTGGTGAACATTAAACTGGATACAAATCAGTTTTCTAAGCATCTTTCATATTTATTTCTTTATACATAAATGTTATAAAAATTTTAAAGACCAATTCTCTCTTTGTATGTGGCACACATGTATATGTTCACATACATGTACCATATGTCATACATGAGGAGGTCAGAGAAGAACTTACAAGAGTCAGCTCTCTCCTTCTATCATGTGGGTTTTGAGGATGAAACTCAGGTTATCATGCTGGTTTCAGGCACTCACTGAGCCTTCTTGCCAACCCTATCTTTTGTATTTTAAAGTGTTCACATTAAAACATTTTATGATCAATCTCTTTATTAATTCTGTCTCTAAGCATAGCATGTAGTTCACATGTGCTACTCTGTAGCAGGAATCTTAAAAAGTTCTTATTAATAAAAACAAATCTGGAGCCAGGTATTAGAGTGAATGCTGGAAGATCAGAGAAGCAGAACAAGCCACAGCCACCTCATCTTTCCAATTCCTCAGCTGATCCTGTTTCCTCAGGCTGGAAACCTCTGAGTCCTCATCCAGAATGAATCTCAGCTGAACTGCTGCTCAAAAACCTAAAAGCTTAACCAGCTCTAGTTCCTGGTCCTCACACCTTAAATACCTTTCTGTTTTCTGCCATCACTTCCTGGGAGTAAAGGCATGTGTCACCATGCCTGGCTGTTTCCAATGTGGCCTTGAACTCACAGAGATCCAGAGGGATTTCTGCCTCTGGAATGCTAGGATTAAAGGCGTGAATGCCACCATTTTCTAGCCTCTGTATCTAGTGGCTGTTCTGTTCTCTAACCCCAGATAAGTTTATTAGGGTGCACAGTATTTTGGGGAACACAATACCACCACACTACTCTTGAATTCTTTTCAAGCAAGGAACTGTGGCACCACAGCCTTCTGAGTCTATATATATGACATCACAAAGGTAGAGGTGAGTCACATTTGTAGTGTCCATTATGTCCTAAGTTTGTCTGTGCTACTGACTTGCAAATCTGCAAGAAATGTGCAAGATTTATAGTATTGGCAAACATTCTTCCGCCTGTATGGAGCATCCTTGGTCTCAAAAAGTCTTACAGAGAAGCAAATTTGGCTGTTCATCCTGTCTGACACCAAAGTTCTCATTTAGCCAAGCTATATATATATACCCGGTACTTCTCATCTTTCCGCGTAAGTCAATCTTTTCGACTCAACAACCTGCTGCTCTTCTGTGATGGCTGCTGCTTGGCTTCCTGAGAAGTTGTCATTTTTACTAAGTTGCTCCCACTATCTCTCATTTTTGATTCAAAAGATTATAAACATCTTGAAGACAATGGCACTACTTTAATGAATTAAATATTAGTTACACAACCAAGATGCCTTGTTGGGGGTAATCTCCAGTCACCTTGCATTTTCCAAGCTGACGATGCTCTAAATCAAACTAATTAGGAACAGGGCACACATTGCTTCTTTCTTCTAGGAAAGAATAAATCACAACTGGGTTCCTCTGGACCTTTAGACAATGGAGGGTACGTGGCTCCCTGTGTTAGGACTTCTTACTCATCTGAATGCCTTGAGTGAAAAATGAATTTGCTGTATGAAGCTGAACTGTATGTTCTCTGCGAGAGTTATCCTCGTACACAGTCCTCCTCTTTCAAAATCACCATGTCATAAAGATGTCTGAAATTCTTTTCTCATGAATATTCAGGTCCTCTCCCAACCAGACTATTTTAGACTTAATTAATTTATATTCTCAATCCACAGCTTCAAGTGAGGTTAGATTTTAAAAGTTTAAATTGGGGGCTGGGGTGTCCCCAGTAGTCAAGCACTTGACTTCCTACCTGAGTTCAGATTTCCAGAAACCATGTTTTTTAAAAATAATAATAATAATAATAATGATAATAATAATAATAATAATGTAGTCATGCAGCATAAACCTGTCTCTCTGGTGCTAGGGAGGAAGAGCCAGAGCAATCCCTGAGGACAACTTTCTAGCTAACTCAGTGAGCTTCAGGGTCAGGGGAAGGCCCTGTCTCAAACAGTAAGGTGGACAGTGACCAAGGAAGACATCTGATGTTACTATGGCCTCTACACATGTGTGAATGTGGACCTGCACATACATATGCACACACATGAACACACAAACATATATATATATATATATACATATATATATATCCCCTCACATACATCAAACTTAGCATTAGAAATGAAATGTACAAATGATAAGATTAAATAATACAAGGCTGTTTATAGGACACCACTTTTAAGATGTGTAGAAAATAAGTATTTTTGAACTAGAAGGAAGGAAGAGATTTGAAGCAGCTACAGGAATCTGAAGTTCAGGGAAACATTCGCAGACTCTGACAGCTAGGACCAGAGCAAGAATCTGAGGATGGAGAAGTGGCCTGCTTGGAGCAGCTGACACGGGTTCAAGTTGAAGAGCAGAGGAGCTCACACGGGTTATTCAACAGAACACTGATAACACAGAGCAGCAGAGTGAAGACAGAAAAATTCGAACACCACATCCCAGCAAACAATAATGAGGACACAGGCCAGACAATTAAAATAACATTTGGGCGGTTCTTGGCTTGGAAATAGAGAAATAATTCCAAGATTTTTCTAGCCCTCATAATCAAAACTACAATCTTGGAGGCTATTAAAAAAATAACTTCACCAGTAGCTCAGACTAGGGTCTGAGCAGCTTGGAATTGGTGCTAAAAGCACAAAACTGTCCAAACCCACTGTTGGCAAGACCAACTGCTGTAGCAGGGGGACAGACAGACCAGGCAGAAAGGCCTCGGGACAAAGCCGTCTCTGCCACTGGCTTTGCATGTGGTGGCCTCTCTGTACTTGTGTTTTAATCTGTATAATACGTCCCATTACGAACACCTTTCCCATTGGCTGGGATGACCAGAGGTGATGGATCCAAAATGCACATAGAAAAACTACGGTATATTAGGGAGTTAATAATTGGTAATGATGGATACTGTATTTTTCCACACTGAGGCCTCTATGCAGTCGTGTTAAATAGGTGCGTCGCCACCCGTTCTCTCAACTCTGAAGTATTCATCTCCCCTTTGCTGTCCACCAAAAGCAAGCAGGCCTTCCTGGCAGCTATCATTCTGACATCTTAAGTAACGCACCCTTTCACATCCACAGGCATGTACATACACACAGGATGCCTCCCAGTGAGACATGCAGTTTTATGATCATGATTTCTTGCTGCTGCTGCTGCTGATGCTGCTGTTGCTGCTTCTGTTTTAAAGAGTTTTGAGTAGCCCAGGCTGGTCTCTGCCTTGTTATTAGTTGAAGCCGGACTTGAACGCCTGCTCCTTCTGCCTCCACCTCCCACATTCTGGGATTACAGGCAAGCACCATCATGCCCTGCTATAATTATGTTTTGAAATACAGTGTTTTAATAGGCCAACTGGCAACTCATATAACTTTCAACAAAGAGTATTAAACTCAAAACCTCCACCCCTGTGCAGACTCGGAAGTAGCATGGTAACCACTGACAGATGTGAGCTATTTCTCCAACAACTCAAGTCATTGATTTAGTGTCAGTAATGTGTTTGGGAAGCCACTATTTCCAGCAACAGCCTACTCCAGTCTCAGCAGTTACAACAGAAAAGCCTTTCCCTTTACCAGAGGTTCTCAAATGACCCTTTCACAGGGGTCGTGTATCAGATATTTACATTATAATTCATAACAGTAGCAAAATAACAGTTAAGAAGTAGCAATAAAAATAATTTGATGGTTGGGGTCACCATCACACAAGGAACTGTATTAAAGGGTTGCAGCATTAGGAAGGTTGAGAAGCACTTTAGACTGAACTCACACCTGCTTCCTATCATGACCACAGAGGGAGAAATTCTAGTCTACAGACATGCACAGGTCTCTCGCCTCCAAGAGCCACCTTGGAGCCCCACTTGTCTCCTGAATATTCCTCAAGTCATTTCAGCATTCAGCTTGCTCGTCTCTGTAATTCCTTTAAAGTACAACATAAAACTACTTAAAAATAAGGTATCTCAAATAAAGTACTGGTCCATACAGGTATGGTGGCCTTTTGGCTGGACACTCCACATTTTATGCTATGTTTGGGGACAACCCAACAAGGTTAATAATTCAACAATATTGGCTCACTCTGACTCTTCTAAAACCAGAGGCCTTTTCCTTATAAACATGTGTTTGCTATTTTGTTTTCTAGGTAGAGACTTTCTTCTCTACCCTCACAGTAGTGACCTATCATCCATCATGAAGAGAAGAATTTGAACTCTGATGCTGGCAGTCATACAGAGATAATTTATTCCAACCTGAAAAGCTCTTCAAATGTACCCATCACCCAGCAAGGAGCTCACCCAGAAGGTGAGGTGTGTATCACAGTCAGAGACACAGCTCCCCGTCACGATCCTGGAAATTTCCATTTCTGTTTCAACCTAATTCCCATCACCAGCTTTCTTTGACTTTAATGTCAGAGCTTTCAATATCATTGACGAACATCTTGCTAATATCAAAAAACACCATATCAAATATATCCATCTCATCATCCGGAAATATTTAAACCAGTGAGAGGGTTGTGTGATTTGGAGATCTAGGGCGTGAAAGCAGAAGTGGTGACCACCTGAGGAACAAGAGGAACCAGGCAGAGGGAGGCAGGGGACATGGGAGGGTGGTGACTCACAGATATGCAAATGCCATAATGAAACCCATTATTTGTATGCTGACTGGAAAACTAACTTAAAGCATGTTTTAGTGAGAAAGTAAAAGGAAGAGGGGTGGAAAGTTGCCACAGTGAGCCAAACGGCTTGCAGTCAAGTATAATGGCTGAGTTTGATCCACAGGACCCCACGCGGCGGAAGGAGAGAACTGACTCCTGCAGGCTGTCCTCTGACCTTCCCACATACCCAAACACCATGTAATCTAAAGTATTTGTAAAAGAATGGGAAGGAAGGAAAGAAGGAAGACAGGGAATAAAACATATTCGAGGCTGTGCTGGCATTTAAAATGAAAATCAAACATTGCTGTCTGTAAGTCACCCAGACAAAAGTATTAAATAAACTGTTTTCATTAGATCAGAAATCCATTTTAAAAAATTAACCATCTTAGCAACCAATCTCCTACCAGTAAGAAAAGCCCCTTTAAAATATTGTAGATTTCCAAATCATGTAGAGAAAAAGCCAAACGAAGTTCATGTCTGCATTCACCTACAAACAAAATGTGGAAAGCTGTTGGTTACCCCCATAACGTTCATACCACTATTGAATCCGTGGGACTATCTTCAGATGCCAGCAGTTACTGCAGTTCACAGGTGGGTGAGACTGTGATGGCTACCTCCACCAGCAACCTGCATATCTCTTTCCAGTACTCTGAAAACAAGCCAGTGAGGAGGAAGCTTCTTGGTCAGTAACAACTCGAGTTTTTCATCTACTGTGACCGAGGTCTATGGTGTCTTCAGCAATAGAGTCTCACATCAATGTCTAGTGGGTAACCAAGAACAATAGCAGTAGCCTATATTTGGGGGGACACCTTTGACCAACAACTTGAGGGAAGCATCTCATACCCACATTTCAGTGGATAACCCCACACTCAGAAGTACAAATTGTAGTCAATGGATTACCAATTGTTTTTTTTTAAAAGAAACCTAGTTGGGAGAAGTAAGTATGTGGAGGTGGATCTAAGAGGGGATAAAGGGAGAAGATGGGGGTGAATATGATCAAAACACACTGTATAAAGTTCTCAAGTAATTAATAAAAAGTTTTAAATGTGTAAAATATTTCTTTATACATTTTAACTCTCCAAAACCTAATTGACATTCTCTAAATGTCATCAATTGTTTATTTTTATTAAAAAACAGTAAGTAAATATTATAAGGTGGCTATATATGAGAGAGATTGTCTCAAGGTAAAATAGTCTTCAAAAATTCCTGAAAGAAGTACAAGACACCAGATAGCAAATAGATAAATATTTGCCTAATTTTTCTTTGAATATTCCTAATCACACATTTCTTCATTAAAAAAAGTATGCATGTTAAAATCCTCCTTAATACTCCACTTTGTACAAGGCTCATTCTAGAGTGACCAAAATCACCTTTGGCATTCATTCCTGCAGCTACATGTCCAAGGGAAGGGTGTTCCATGCCTGACTCTGGATCCCATTCAAACAAGTTATCATGGACTTCTCACGTCTGCCATACTAGAGAAGCAGATGCCAGAAGATGAGTAACTGCGTGCTCTACCAGGCGCCTGGTAGTCAGCATCCCCTCTTGCTGCCAAGGAAGTAAAAGCAGTCTGAGTCTGAGAGTCAGGATGACATTGGGAGTCAGTACATTCCCTGCCCAGGAAACAGGAGATAAGGGCTGGGCTCCCAGGCCTCTCTCCTAGCAGGATGAGGGATCCTTTTATCTCCCAATTAAAACACAGTAGAAAGAAGCAAAAGAAGTTGCATTTCCCTGGAGTGAAGCTAAAATATTTAGGGTTTTTTTTTTTTTTTTTTTTTTGGCCAAACTGTCAAAAGATGCAGAATTTAAAAAGAGAAAAATCTGTGCAGACAATGGGATAATTCACACCAATCTAGGCAAGTGGGGTTTAAGCTGTCTGCTCTTATTTAGAAGTTTGTGTTTGTTTTGCTTTAAGTCCTCACTGAGGCTGGAGAGATGGCTCGGTGGTTAAGAGCACTGGCTGCTCTTCCAGAGAACCTGTAGTTCGATTCCAAGCACCCACAGGCAGCTCACAACCATCTACAACTCCAAATCCAGGGGTTCTGATGCCCTCTTCTGGACTCCATGGCACGACTCACATAGGCATACAATATATATAATCTAAACATACAATATACTCACATAGGGATACAATATATATAATCTAAACATACAATATACTCACGTAGGGATACAATATATATAAATCTAAAAAAAAAATTAAATTAGTCTGCAGCCCGGCAGCATCTGCCATCTAAAGTCATTTACAGATTGACCTGGCTGGAGAGAGGCTCAGTGGTTAAGAACAGTGGCCACTCTTCCAGAGGACCTGTATTCAATGCCCAGCACCCATGTGGTGGCTCACAACCATCTGTAATTCCAGTTCCAGGCTACCAAATGCCACCTTCTGGCCTCTACAGGGATCAGACACACATGTGCTGCACAGACAAACATACAGCAAAACACTCATAGATAGAAAACATAAAGTGTTTAAAAGTCTTCCATCCTTTATTCTACAGGACACGTTCTATTGTTTATTTGTTACAACAAATTGTCAAGTCCCCAGAGATAGGTGCATTGGACCAGTGTGTGACCAAAGAAATCTATAGTGTCCCTAAATCTCCTGTTACACATGATGATGAACTTTTGGATTCAAGTCTGAAACAATTCACTATCTCACCACAAGTTAAAACTGTTAATATTTTAAAGTCGTCCTGTAACTCCAACCACTAATCTCACCTAGGTCCCTATTAAGTCCATGCTCAATAAATAATCAGATCCAGACTGCTCCAAACACGTTCCAAAGTATGGAGGTGGTATTAGGTCACTGACATGAAGTAGTATTATCATAATATATAAAATTCACAAAGTCAAGCCCCCGAATAAACTTTCCTCTATTAGGGACTTTTGAAGGGCTCTTTATTTTTAAAAAATATTCTAGAAGAAACTTAAAGGCAGGAAAGGGGGGAGATTGGAGCAAACCATGTTACTCTGGTTAATGCACCATTTGTCGTCTGGGCAAGTTACTAAAGGTCATTCATTCTTTCTGGCAAGTGTTGAAAACAGTTTGCATCGAGGATCTAACTTAAAGGAACAATGTGACAGCCCTCCGGCTTCCCATGACCTTTGGATGGCCACCCAGATGTCCACATCTCTTAAGGGAGATAGCTGTGATGTCTACACTCAGATTCTCAGCAATTCTCAGCAACTTCTCCTATGTGACTCTGGTAGGGAGTTGGAATCTTCTCTCCCTGGAGCCCACAGTGGCTACATTCAACTCTCAGAGTCCAGTCTCAGGCTGTATAGAAGACTGAAGGACAGGCTCACATAGCTAGCTCTGTCCAGTGAGAGGGCACTTTCCAGAGGTGGGGAGGTGAGAAAGTCTGTTGGGCTGGGGTGGGGTCTGTATCCACTCCTCTGGGTGTGTAGAGCGATTTCCTTTGAAGGAAGGGGGATGGGAGACTTGAGAGAGGAAGCAAAGCAACATCACAGGGCTAGGAGACCTGAAGCTTATGAGGGCCCATCACCAAGGCTGTAGAAACTGTCCAGGGAGCAGACTCTCACCAGCCAAGCTGCCTAGGGAAGATTCTCTGGTTCTCCAGGCCATACAGAGTGGGAGGGATGTAGCTTTCCAGTGTCTTAACCATGTGGGGATGGGTTTCTTAGTAAGGCAGGTGGTTTTGAGTCATCCCTGCTCCCTGTAAGACATCTACCATACATGCCTGTGTTAATGATTCCAATAACAACTCATTGGTTCAAGGTTGGACTTGGTGCCATTATTACTTCGGTCTGTTGTGAGTTTCCTGTCTGAGTGAGTGGATGTGTGTGTATACTCTCTCCCCAGGAGTCTCACCACCATACTGGGCCAGGATGGGCCTGTGGGAGGCCTGTTCAGTAATGGTTGGAAACCTAGCTGATGAAGAGTGAGCATTAAAGGAAAGAAGAACAGAGAAAAGGAGGTCCCACATGTAATTAAAGTTTCTGGCTATTTCACTTGACAGAAAATCTTCCTATTTACAACTAGCTGGGAGCATGTAGGAATTCCTACCACCAGATAATTTAGTAAAAATCCACAAATGTTGATTGAGATACCTATCATCTTGGAAACACTTCCCAACTAGGATTTGTCTATTTCCAGTTGATCTGTCCAGCATATTCCCAAGGACAGAAACCAGGATACATCTTAAGAGCCAAGGACTCTGTGACAGTGAGTCGAGATTTACCTTTCATTTTCTCGTCCATACCAGCTGGATTGAGTTTTCCTTCAGAATTTGCTAACTGCACATTGGGGTTTCTGCCTAAGAAAAAGTTCACTCACAAATGCATCTAAAACCTTTTCTCATTTTTAAAGTGTTATTCAAAGACACCTAGTTTTATGTTCTCCAAGCACTGCCCATATAGACATAAGGCAGATGTAATGCCAGGAAACTTCTTTTGAGCTCACAGGGCACTTCACTCACAGAATGCTGCTTTGTGTTGTTGGGAGACACTGGGGTGACAGAGCATGTACTATGACTATATATGAGGGGCAATTTCTTCATCTGTGATTTCTTCTTTACTTGGTTTGCTCTGTCAGCGAAGATGTATAGCAAGGAAAGTACTCTTGTCACCCAGCTAGGACATGGATTTTTATAGAAACTTGGCGTGGCGTTCTTAAAGAGAACAAATGATGCTTGGAATTTTGCTTTGTAATTTCCCCAAATTGTTCACAAGATGGACACTGTGCATTCAAAAGAAGGGGATAAATCAGTTCTGTAGGACTTTTAACATCATTTTCCTTCTATTTACTTTAAAGTAAATTATTCTGTTGCTTTTTTTCACAGAGAATCTTTTGAAACAGGTATGAAGCCAGTGTGCCCAAATGTGGCTAAAACCCAAACAGACATTTTTTATTTTCCACTTACAGAGGAGAATTCAAGGAAAAAAAAAAAAAGGTTGCAAGATCTGCTCATAGTGTCGCTTGGAATATACTCATGGAAATTCAGGCTGTGTTTGTTACACACTTCATATTTTTTAAGTGGTGTTATGTGGGTGGGTTTGGAGATCCATGGAGAAGCCTAGAATCTATATAAATATCCAAATGGGAATGGGGAAACTCTCTCATTTCCTCTTCACTGCCTAGTGCTTACTTCTCAGGCTTCACTAGTAACAGGGCACATTCATGGTGCTTTGTACCTATTTTAACTTAAACAGTAGGAACACATTTTTAAAACACAGGGCTAAAATAATATTATTCTCTCAAAGAGAACTTTTAGAAGTAACAAGATACTAAAAGAGCTGCCACAATTAAAGTATTAAGAGGTAAAAAAGGCTGGATTTCAAGCTTTTCATCCTAAAACCAATCATAAAACGCCAATCAATCAACCAAACTCCAGTATAACCTTTCCCCTTCCAGGCCCTGGTTGCACCCTGGGTGGGGACCACTCCCACTGGCTTGCATGAAGGCACTAGATAATGTGGAAGTCACAGGTGATTCTCTTGGTGGGTTTTGTGGCTGACAGTTGTGGCAGAAAAAATGTATCACAACACTGAGTTAACTCGAATCCTCGCAAGGGAATTTTCCCAGTGCCCCAAACACTCTTTCTGAGCAGGGCTGAGACACACTCCCCTCAGAAGCCTGTGCCATTGAGTTTGTACCTCTTTTATTACAATCAGCACAGCAGTCCTCAGGCTCCCACACAGTCACAAAGCACTGTGCTGTGAAGTCACAAGTCTGCATGCTTGGTTAGGAACAAAAATTCCGTGTAAAACAAAATAATAAATTACAAGCTTTGGGAACAGAACTCTTGATGCTTAGAAGTGTGAGTCTTATCCTTTAACAGCTGAGATATCTCTCCAACCCAAATTACGGGGTTTGATTAGAGTCAAACTTTTCAAAATTAACATGGACAGAAATCCTTAAGTATTCCACTGACTGGGTGTTTAACTGAAGCTTGAACACTTTCTCATGACCAAGTATCTGACAAGAATCAACTGACGAAAGGGAGGTTTTCTTGGCTCACAATTCAGAGAGATCAAGTCTCTCCTGGGAGAGACAGAATGGCAATGGAAGCCTGAGCTGTTTGACCTAACTACAGCCCAGTCAGGACTAAGTAAGCAAATAAAACCAACTAACACATCTTTCGCCTGATGCAAAAACAAAGCTTTCCCGTTTACTACTGGAGAGATTTGCTATTTCATCACATACCTAACACATCAGGGTGTTGTTGTTATTGTTTTGAGGTAAACTTGAACCAACAAGTCAACACATGTTCCAAATGCCCTCACCAAATTCAGAACCCAAGCTCCTCACTCCATTTAAATGTTTTGATTCAATAAAGTATAAACAGCTTTGGTTGAGGAGACAGCTGCAAGCAGGTAAACATGTCCCTCCAAGGTTTTGTCTTCATGAAATCCTTAACCTTGCTACACTCACTCAAAGAGAAACAAGAAGGCAGCTGGCTCTGCAATTGGCCTTCCTTGCCTATGAACCCATATATTTCAGACTGGGTTAAAAGGGCTCCATAGCTCAGCACAAGCATCATGAGATTTGTACAGCTACCTCAAAGTCAGGGTACCCTAGTTTTCCTCAACCCCCAAGACTGAAAAGCCTCCCCTCTTTGTGAAGCACAGAAAACAACTATTTCTCCACCTAAATTAATGCAAATACCATACTTCTCTGACTTGAGAAGTATAGTAAAACTAGGTCACTGCGAAAAGTGAAAGGTGAGTCCTAGGGTCTAAAACACAAGGCCAATAATGATCCCAAAATGACGAGACATAATCGCTTCATAAGCTTGGATAAAGTTACTCTGAAAAGTTAATGGCTCAATCTTGTCAAGTATGAATAGAAACAGGCACTCATGATAATGAACACTTAAGGCCAGCTCATTGTATGTGAGTGAAGCTAAACGCTTTCAAGGTACCAAGTTGCTTCTGTCTACAAGTGATGTGTATACATGTCATTCTCGATACTTGTGATGAAAATTGGCCTTTTCTGAAAGAATGGGCTGCCACATCACTTGGATTCTGTACTATGTACAAAGTCTCCTGTGTTTAGGCTTAAGATGCAGAGTTTTATGTAAGCATTAGAATGTTCTAAGAAATAAATGGGAAAAAATTATATATATATATGCCTCCAATAATTTTATACCTCTTCAATAAACATTTTAATAATATTTTTATTTATTCTTTGAGTATTTCATACATGTAGATAATGTATCTTGATCATAGTTACCCCCCTTACTTACTTCCCTCCAGCATATCTTCCTCCCAACTTCATGCCCTTTTGTTTTATACCCACTCAGTCAAATTAATGTTGCCTGCATGTGTACGGGTGTAGAGCCATCATCTGCCAGGGCATGAGAAAACTACCAGTGACCACCATCACCCAAAGAAAAGTGAGTCACTGTCACCTGCCAAGGACTCCTTAACTGAGGAGGGACCTCAGGGGATACCCCCTGCCTTGAATAATAGAATTTAAATCAGCTTGATCTTGCATCGGTCTTGAGCAGCTAACCAGAATTGTCATCACTACATGTGTGCAACAGCCATAAAATCTTCAGGTAAGTGGGTGGAACTGAACAAGATTATACTGAGTAAGGCCACTCAGGCCCATTAAACATTTTAATTGCCCTGAGCACACCTGATAATGTATCATGGCCTTTTTCAACATCAGATCCCTTTCATCCTTTGAAACTGGTTTACTAGACGGGCTTAGATTTTGATGAGACCAAGAAGGGATATACTTTCTGCACTGTAGGGGCTTATTTGTGGCTTATTATCAGTGAATCTCTGATATTTCTCTTCTAATGAGCAAACTTGAAGTCTCTGGTTAAAAGTCAATGTCCGAAGTCTTCAACATGGTCAAAGCCAACAAGGCAAGTCTGAAAAACTATCAGAGTCAAGAAGAGCCTAAGAAATATGATATTAAATGAAACATAAGATCCTGGAGCAGAAAGAGATGGATGTGAAGGGGAAACCTAAGGAAGAGAGTCCAGCACAGAATTCAATTGATATGAATGAAATAGCACTGGTTGTGAGTCATGATGAAGTTAACATGCCACACTCCTGTAAGATGTCAGTTACAGGGGAAGTCAGGTATGCAATATGAGAAGCCACTTCAAGATTACTTTGTGAGATAAAGAGCTTGCTTTACAAGGTCACTGTCAGTAATGATGCAACACCATTAAAAAGTAGAAATTCTTGTATTTATTAGTAACTTCCTCCACTGCAATGTGAAAGAATAGAAAAGGATGTGACTCTTCAGAAATGGTGGTATCCAACTTGTCAGGCAAGAGGTACTGAGTGGAGCAGTGACTACTATGGGGTCACCATAGTAGTTTCTATGGGGGTAACCAACTCATTTCTGATTGGATCTGAGACCTTATTCAGAGAAGGGAGTTCATGCCTAGTAATGTGGATCTGGTCAAAAGTCCATGACTGGGGAGGTCATAGACACAAAGGAAAGCCTACTACTTTTGTTTTGCCAAATGAACATATTATCCCACTCTGCCTATTAATTAATTATGCTTGTATCCATAGAGTGCTGTCCTCAGACTAGATCAGAACCTCAGTTAATGCAGACACTCGAGGTGCTGACAAGAGGTGACTGCTGGGTATTCAGTCTTAAATGAGTAGACAGAATTTAGGAGGTAGAGGATGAAAAAGAGGACTGTGAAAAGCCGTCTTGTGGCATCATATGGCCAGGATACTCATGAATTCACAACAGCTGCAGTTGTCTTTATAGGGCACAAGACCAAACGAGTAAACATTCAGTCATAGATGGGACGAGGTTCGTGGTGTCAATCCTGTCTAGGGCTACCAAGGGAGAGGAGTCATTGTCTTTTATAGTTTCTGGTGGGTGACTCCTGTCTGAGTGGACACTTCATGTTCATGCCCAGTAGAGCATCCCTGCTTAAACCCAGTGGTCACAAAGCAAAGCACACGAAACAAAAGGACAAGGACGTAGGAAAGGGATTTCATGGGAGAAATGGGGAACTGATAAAAATGAGGGTAAGAGAGGGTGAAGGATGAGTGTGACCAGAGTGTGTTATGTACATATAGGAAATCGTCAGAGAATACATTTACGTTTTAGAAAGAAAAAGTGGTATCTACTGATATTCCCTCCCCATGATGAAGATAACTTCAGGCTTCTCGGTCTTAAAGTAGAAAAAACAGCCTATTGGAACAGGCCTACTGTCCCAGCTATTTAGGATGCTGAGAAAGAACCAAAACAAATTCAATGTGTGAGCTACAGATTGAGTTCAAGACCAGCCTGAGCAATTAAGGGAGACGTGGTCTCAAAGTAAAACGTAAGAAGACAGCTCAGGGTGTAACTCAGTGAAAAAGCACTTGTCTAGCGTGTGCATGGCCCAGGGTTCCACCTCTAGTGTTGTAAAAAACAACAAGAAAGGAAAAGAACTCCATTGCATAAATCACAATGGAGCTTAGAACACATAAGAGACTAGGTAGGGAGATACCTCCCAGCTCATCCCTCCTACCACAACAGAAGCACAAGGCTAGGAAAACTGCAAAGAACAGATAGCACCCTGACACACACACACACACACACACACACACACACACACACATACATCCCCATATATACAACCCCCGCATGCCCACGTATGACCTCAGGTGACCTCCACGGCAAGACCATGCAGCAGAGAACATGGGTTATGATTGCCATAGTTTATGAGGAACATTGAGGCCTAAGGAAGCTATAAAACATATCTAAAGTCGTGACATACAGAAGAGCCTCCATCACAAATGAAGATCCAGCTCTCTGGACATCACTTCAACTCTTCATGGAATTATAAATTTTTCAGAAAAGAATCGTGGACTGGGAATACAGCTCAGTGGGGGATGGCTTGCCCAGCATATATGAGGTTCTGAATTCAATTCCTAGAACCACTGTAAGAATGATAGAAGGGAGGGAGGAAGGGAGGAAGGGAAGGAGGGAAGGAAAGTAAGAGAATTGTAATTAGGTAGGGCAGCACACACCTGTAATCCCAGTACTTGGCAAATGGAGGCAGATGATCAGAAGTTCAAGGTCAGCCTCAGCTACATGAGACCCTGTCTGAAAAAAAAAGAAAAGAATTACATACATACTTTAGTAGACAGCATTCTAAGGATTAATGTAACAGAAATCTATGGCAATGCAGTTCCAGTGTGCCACCAACTCTATAAAAACAAGACAGGGATGGAAGCATATAAGAACTGTGTCCTATCCATATTTGCATGAAGAAAACACTCTAAAGGTAATTTGGCTTAAATCACTTGTTTATATAGATTAATATATTTATTCCTCATTATACACATATGTGTGCACATATATGTGTGTGTATATATACATGTAAACACATAATTTCAGAGTCATTAGTGTGGGATTTGCCTTTGTGTTCTATCAGTTTTAAGCCACTTTAGGGCCAGGGGTGTAACTTGCTAGTAGAGCACTTGGCTGGCGCATAGCAAGTCATGGGCTCAATCTCCCACACCACAAAACAGTTATTTTATTCTCTGGCTCCAGGTCAGCACTGTGAGTTATAGTCTCGCTTCTCTCTGCAACTACCTTGAGTTAAATTCCACTGTTATCAGTGAACCACCACCGTTTGGAGGCCGTCGACTGAAGAAACGGTGACTTGAACTGTGCTTCAGTTTGCAGCAACTAAAGAAGTGCCCACATGTCTCATCTTCTGTGACTTACGAAGACATTTTCTGTAGGCGTGGCCCAAAGGTAAGCCATGACCCAGACTACTGGCAACAGTGCAGTCAAGGGAAGCTGTGCCTGAGGACATACGTCAGATTCAAAGATCAGACTGGAGCCTGCCAGCCCCTCCATCTCTTCCTTCCAGAAGAACTACAAAAGAGCCATAGAATCACTCAGGGTATTAAGAAAATGTAAGTTCTAAAACGGTTCTCACAATCCCCTCTAGGGAAGTCCGGAAGGTTCTAGTAGAAAGCACTGACCAACACCAAATCTAGATGCTGGCTGTTTCTCACTGGAGGTTTATTTTAGGATGGTTTCCATCACAATGGCATTAAATGTTGACAAGAGATTTCTGGTTTCAGGTCAAGGGGTGAACTTTTAAATTTTGGAAACTGTCTCATGACATACACCATCTAAAGCTGGCCCATTTGTGAATAACTACTGATGAGCAGAACCAGAGCAGCGTTCATCTGAGAAGATAATCAAGACAAGCACAGGGATGTGTGGAGTGTGGTGGGGAAAGAATGCAGACCTGAGCCGTGAGAGACCAGAACACCTTAGAGTTCTTTTGTAGCAAAAGAAAAGACAAGCTTTGGGTCTGAAAATTTCCTATTTGATGCTGAGTGATTTCTAAGTGTCATAAATTACTGTAGATGTTTACACTACAGTGAGAATGAATGGGGGGGGGGGGTGCTACCATTTCACAGTAATTAACTCAGTTAAATATGTCACAATAATCCAAACCATTCAAAAGGGAAGCAAGTTGAATAATCTCACCTCAAAGTCAGAATGGAAGACATTAGTCTTCAGGTTCCTTGATGGGGATAAAGGGCAGGGGGGTGTGGAATTAGGACTTCGCTGACAACTTTTGCTCATTTCCTAGTAACTCGTGGCAGCAGGCAGGGGATGGGAAAAGTCGGCTACTGCTTAACTATCAAGTGTGTCCTCACAGCTTATTCAAACCTTTTGAAAAACACCAAACTGGGCTACCAATCTCTAGACACGTGGCTTGCCTCTGTCCTTTTTGGTTCCGACTACTTGAAAGACACAATAATTAGAGAAAGTGTCACTCACTTGAAATATCATTTTTAAATTTAAAATTTAAGATTGAGTTAACACATTCCTCCCAGATTCTTCCTGGTTAGCCCCAAACCATCCAGCTTTACTGTTGTGTCCAACCACGTGATTCTAGAATTCCGGCTGTCTGGCTCGGGGCAGCCAAGCTGTGAAATTCCCAGGTAACTTACGTAATGCCACTGGGAACAGCAAGGAAGAAGCCAAAGAAATGGACAAAGTGGCCAGAGGGAGTCATCTGTTTGGCTGGTTGAAGTGTTCAGAATTATTGAAGAGTTGGAAAGGAGCAGTACACCACACCCTCCAAGGCCTCCAGCCTCAATTCTACCACTCGTTTTTAACCATGCCTTCAGATCTAAATCTCAGCATCTTCATGAAAATAGAGGTAAAGAGCCTCCAAAGAATGCACTGGGAAATCCAAGCCTACCAGAGATCAAACTTCTAAAATATACCTCAGTTAAAGCCCCCAGGCTGGACTGATTACTTTACACTTTGCTCTTTATGATGAAACTTGTCCTACTGGATTCTTCCCAAGGGACAAGAGCTCATCACCCCCTCCAGTGCTTCAGGCAAGTGCCATGAAGCACAGGGTATACAGGGACACGGAGCCATCACCGCCTTCATCTAGAGGAAGCTCTTATCGATGCTACACGGTGAGCATTGCAAAGCCACCAAAGACAGTTCCCGGAGGACAACAAAGAGATATAAATGACACACATTATTGGGTATGAGCTGAGGCACGCAAGGGTTTTTCATGCACACAAGTTTATAGTGGAGTCAATCATGAAGGAAAATTAATAAGATGTATTTGGATCGTAATTGTCTGCCAAATGACTATCACTCATGTCTCCTCAATATTCCTTACTGAATATGTATTTCTCAGCTTCCTTAAGTTAAAAAAAAAAGCAGGTTTTGCTTGAGATGTTTAAAATAAAAACTAGGTTCCTCTGTATCATTTTACTATCAGTGTTACCCTATAATCCCAGGAAGCGGATGAAAAACAGTCAAGGATTGACATCACAGAACTTGAGAAGAACCTGAGAAGGCCTTTGTCACAGTGGCACTTGGAAAGCCTTTGACCTGCATTGAGGAAACAATTGGGGGGTTTGTAAGACCCCATTCTTACTGTTCAACATGGATAGCTTCAGTAAAAGCTCATGACAGTAACACGGATCCTACTCACATCACACGAATTTTCTTGGCTGAAAACAAAGGTTAAGAGAGATGGAATATTATAGCCATGACCAGGCAAGTGCAGGACAGAAGTTGGACCAGAAGGCAGTCTGCACTGGTTCCCACCCTCACACCCTCTCCTTCTCCTTCCTTAGACCTACCTGCACCTGCTCTTTCTCAAATGTCTCGGACACGCCTACCATCAAGACGAGCATGTGACAGCGGGCCATCATCAAGAATAAGGTGTGATGGCCAGTGTGCAGGTCAGTTCGTAGCATACCTGGCATGCACACCTCCCAGGGTTCAAGCCCCAGCACTGCAAAAACCGTGTATGACCATCCAGGTCTATCATCTCAGTGTTTGGAGACAGAAGCAAAATGGTCAGGAGTTGAGGGTCATCCTCAGCTACATAGCCTATCTCAAAAACAAACAAACAAACAAACAAAGACAGCATATAATCCCAACTTTCTGTTGCAGTGGAATTGCAAATATCTCAAATAATCCATTTCAGAGTCCTCACTGCTCCATTCCTCTCACGGTCTGGCAAAGGTTTACTGTCCTCTCCCCCCCCTCCCCACTGTGAAGCTGATTAACTTACTCAAGTAGAGCAGTTGCTCTTTCCCTTACCAAGGACTATGCAAAGCATTGCTGAGAAATAAATGACATTCAAAGAACCGAATTCTTATAACCTTTTGCCTGACTCTGTTCCAAGACATTGAAATCAACGCCCTCTCTGCTGGTTTACAAATCCCTCTGTGACCTGGCACACCCACTCTCTGAGGGCGGCTCTCAGCTACAAGTCCTTAGCTGACTGGGCCCCAGACACCTAACTTTTCTCTTGTCCACAGAACTCATAGAGATATGTCTCTGCCCCAGGACCTTTGCTTGCCTCTCATCTCCCAGATCTTCACATGGCAGTTCCCTTTACAGCCTGGGAGCACCTTCCAGAGAGATACACCCAACTTCCTTTATCCTTAGTGACTCACATTGCCCTTTTTCTCACCCAGGCGTAGTTCAATCACAGGCCTCTGTGTTCAAAGCACTATATTATGACCACAAGCCTAGTATCTATAGATTTGAGTTGGCTTGCTTCTTTCTAGTCCTTCGTTCTCTAGGGCTGTGCCCACACTGCATCCACCCTTGTTCTCTTCTTATCACCCCCTTCTAGAACCTGGAGAGCTACCAGGTACAGAAAGACTAATAAATACTTTAGGAGGAAATGAAGGCTGTGGGTGTAGAGAGGGATGTCATGTGTCCCCTGGGCAAAGAAAGTGCCACAAAGCCAACAGTATACAGTATGGACTTTGAAAGTAATAGAGAAACTCAGTCAAGAGAGATGTTGGGGGCCCTTCAAGAAGAGGGAAAGAGGAAGACTTCTGTACACAGTGGAGAGCCCCAAAATCCCTTACACCAGGCAGGCTAGTACTGGAATGCCTGCAGTCTGATTTAAGGATGCCAGAGGAAGGATGCTAATGATATCTTTAACTTCTCCTGTGGGATAACACACACACACCCTCATACACCCCTACTCATACACCTGTCATGCACGCATACACACATACATACACACTCACTCATACACACACCTACTCATACACATGTCATGCATACACACACATACACTCATATACACACTCATATACATGTCATGCACACATACACACACATTCATATACATGTAATGCACACATACACACATACACACACACTCATATACATGTCATGTATACACACACACTCATATACACACCTACTCATACACATGTCATGCACACATACACACACACTCATACACATGTCATGCACACATACACACAGACACACACACACTTACCCATATACATGTCATGTATACACACACACACACACACACACACACACACACACACAAGATTGCCTCTCTGTTTCTCAAATACAAGTTTCCCAGGACACACAGAAGGGAAGTGCCGTGGGTGGACTTGGTGTCTTTAAGTGTTGGGACAGAAAGCACCACGCTGTGCAGTATAAAGCTGAAAACAGTGACAAAACCGCTCCTCCAGTATCTGTTCAAATCCCTTTGCAAAGCGAACACAGATTTTCTTCTATCAAGCCACCGGGTGACTCATCTCTTTGGAAACATGTCTCTGGCATTCTTTCCTCTGGCCTGGAATTCTTGGAGGAAATCAAGTAGATCAGTGGCCAATGACAAGAGAGAAGTCAGAACCTGAAATCCTAGATGCAGTTCAGCTGTGGACTTGCCGCCTGGCAGAAGCTCTGTCACTGGTCTCTGTGCAAAGCATCACTCTGTGGCCAGTGTTTTATAAATTAAGTAATCAGTGACTAAGGAGTGACATATTTTTTTTCTCCAAAATAATCATGTAGCTGCATGGAAGCGAATACAAACCTTTAATGGTGTCCTGAGTTATTCTGAATTCATTTACTTCTCAATCCAATTGAAGACTCTCTCTCTCTCTCCCTCTCTCTCTCTCTCTCTCTCTCTCTCTCTGTGTGTGTGTGTGTGTGTGTGTGTGTGTGTGTGTGTGTGTGTGTATGTGCGCGCCTTGGAAACAGTAGCTCTGTCCTTAAAAGTTCCCAGATAACAAAAACATTGGGGGTGGGTTCTCTTCAAAAGATTTGAGGATGTAAACACATGGGAGTTTAAATTAACACTAGTATCAACTGTTTGAATTGAGGAGAAAAAAAAATCACCCCAAAGAGTTTTGTCAGAGTAAAAAGAAAACAAATCCAGAGCCCTGACAGCAGGATAAAAGCCACGCTCTCCCCTCCCTTGCAAAGGCTTTTCTATTGAAGTTCATTTTGACACTTTATTACTTTCCCACATTGAAGAATATTGCCTTTCAAAACTCTCCATTTCTCAGCTGGTTGTACTATTATTCCTTCACCCATTGTTGGGAGTTCTTAGCGACCACCGTTCCAACACTGAACGCACAATCTTTGCTTTCTCCAAAACAAAAAGAAACCCGCATTTCACACCCTTTCCACTTTAAATTCATACCTTGTATTTTTAAAAAAGAGAGAAAGAAAAAGATAATCAGAAAGCCTCCAACATGCCAACAAACAAGAAACAGAAAAGGCTGGTTATCTATTTGCTAGACAAGAAGCAACTGGAGATGGCCATAAGCAGCCCATCTCTGGCCAAGGCGCCCTCCCCCACTGTGGTCACAGGAAGTGCTGTGTACCAAAGTCTCCTACTGTTCCCAATCATTAGTCAGCGCTGGGAGGGTGGGCCCACAGCAGCCCCTGGCTGATAAAGATTCTGTACAAATTAGCCCATCTCTTTGACAAAAACAAGCAAGGCAGAGGCTACTCCATAATTTACACTCATGTATTAGGGAAGCAGATAAACGCTAACCAGGGCTTGCACACGAGGGGAAACTAATTTAATTAATTCATACACAGCACCTCATTAAGCGCAGTTTTCGCACTAAGGTTGTGATCTTGTTGAATCTGTGTTATTTCCCACCACGATGCGCACTTGGTTGGCAGGGATGAGGCTCCCAGAAAAGGAGAGGATGGGTGCATTTGTGTGCTTTGTGTGCGCTGAGGAACAGGGAGCTGGCTTCCCACCTCCCAGACAGGAGCCCAGAGCACTCTTCCTGGAGATTACCTTTTAGTAGGCTGCATTTTGCCTTGGCTTTTGTTTGTGTTACTTCTGTACTTCCATGAAGGAATGAGAAAATGAACATGGATTGCTCATAAAATGTTAAGATGATTTCAAAGACTTCTAGGTCGTCTAGGGAGAAGACCCAGATGCAGTCCCTAAACACTTCACGGCTTTAAAGAACCTTCCAGCTCCTACAGGCTCTTGGGATCCAAGACTAGAAATAGCCTTTGGCCAGACTCATATTTCTCTAAACACTCTGATTGATTGATTTAGTACTTCTTTTAAAAACCATCCAAGTCATAGTTTTCTTTTGCATTAATTCATGGGGCAAGATTTTAGTGTCTAAATATCTCCATTGGTAAAGAGCTACACACAAGGGCAAACCTTGAAAAACTGCCTGACCCTGGTGACAGGGCAAAGAAAATAGATGAGCCTGAAATACTTGGCAGGTTCAGAAAAGAAGCGTGGAGAGAGAGAGGACAGATCACCACAGGACAAAGGAATCAAACCTGAAGAGTTCCCAGCAGTTAAAAGTGAAAAATCTCATCAATGAAGAAAAACACTATTATCTTATCAGCTATATGATACAAATACTCATAGACTTGATGATGTTTATAGCAGTCATGAAATTTACAGCATTTATGCGATTTATAGAATGAATGTGACCTATAGAATTGGTGCATTTTACTGGTGATGGAAATTGATTGTCGGATGTGTCTGCCCATAAGGCAAGAGGAGACAGAAGCGGCATTGGGTGTCAATAAACCTCGATTATCTCTGTTATTTTACTGGAAGTCTAAGGGCAGGGCAGGGCGATTTTTGAAGGAACATATAGGTTACAAAGGACACGGTGTGAGGGACTCTACAGTGAGAGCAACCACAGTCTGAATGAAGACTGAAGCCATTTCATGACTGTGATCAGAGTTTGCATTTCTCAGATTCATAATTCAAAGTTGTTTCCAGTCAAACAACTGAAAGAGAAAGCTACATTTCACTGTCTCTAGCCCCCGGCTGTCCCTCTCTACAGCTCTGCTCTGATCAGTCTTCTTAATATAATAATCAGTAACTACTCAAGTCAACTTAGCCACTTACTTTATAGTCTAATTTTTCCACAGAAATATTCTAATCAATCACTTTTTACACTTAAATAGCACCTACACTATGTCTTTAAATCAGAACTCCAGGCCATCCCAGTCGCTGCACTGTGCTCAGTCTCCCAAGACTAAATGCTTTGTCTTCTCAGCATACACAGTCGGCGATCACTTCAGGGTCTCTTAAAATCATGTCTCCAAAATACAAACAAGGACATTTAGAAGATGTTTTAAATTGTAAGTCACTCAGCAGTCTCTGTTTATCCCTGTAACTAATCCAGAGATTTTGAGCAAACAAGTAGTTGTTATTGAAATATGCAACTGTAACTCCTTGAAGGAAAGTTTAAAAGTTTATAACATTCCACAAAAATATAAGTACACCAAAATTGGAAGCATGGGTACATTATTTTCAGAAATCTACCCTGTTTTCCAGTCTTGATGGCAAACCCCAAAATAGCTGATAGCCAAGTAAACAAGCTGAGTTCAGAAACATGCAAAAACCCTCTTTCTTCCTTTTTGTTCTGATGGGCAATGGTGTCACCATGAACTCCAGATTCTTGCCTTTCTATAACTAGACTGCCTTGGCATTTGTGTCGACACGGGTGGTTCAAAAGCCCAGCACTCTGAACCTCAAACTAATCCAAACACAGCATAACTGTAGTGTTCTCAACCACTCTGGCTGCTCTCACCTTTTTTTCATGCTGCATCCAAGATAAGATGAAGTGCAGGTACACGGTGGGGGTAAGGCATCAGAACTATTTAAAGTACAAACCTCCCAACCCAGGGTCTGAGAATAATGTTCGGAGAGGAGATGATCCAGACAAGAAGATGGTGAAAACATGAGCATAGTCATGCTGGACTCTGAGGTTCACTTGTGCCAGAAAGAGCCAACCATGTTCTGGCCCTTGCCTGACTGGAAAAGCCCAGGCCCGGCCACCATACTCTGCCTCTTGTTAGTTTGCTGCTGACTGTGCAAACAAAATGATTCCATCTGCCCCATCCAATGTATGCCTAGGAGATACTATTAGACTCAGAGGACTGGAGCCGAAAGCAGTCAGTGTGGGAAACCCTGCGTTCTGTCTGGAATAAAGAAAGAAGCAAACGAAACAGAAGCGAGACTGGAAGTTTCTCAAAGGAAAGCAGTCAAAGTAAGGGAACGGCTGTGATGGAAATTAAAAGTAACAAGATGATGGTTCTTTGAACAATTGAAAGAAACTGGAACTTCTTTTGAATATGTCCATATTTAGCTGTAAGGTAGACAGACCTCATCATAAAAACCTGTAAACATGCTCAGAGAACACAGGTGTTTTAAGACAAAAGCAGAATCCAGTCTCACACCGCTACACAGCTAACTTGGTCCACACCTGAGGCAGCCAAGTGGATAAAAAAGGGAGTTTTTTCTTTGTCTTAAGACAATTAGTCCACAGTGTCTCAATTCCATGTATACCTGAAGAATTTGTTTTAAGTAAAACACAACCCTAACATGTCATGCTTGAAGAGTCTACCTTCCCCAAATCACCAAGTCAGAGACTACAAGGTCTGTGTGTGTGTGTAGCTAGAGTTTTCCTGCCTGGCCCACGGTCAGGGTAAATCTCTTTTGCTAACTGTCCTTATATCTTATATTAATACATTTCCATAAATCTATACCTTGCCACATGGTTCATGGCTTACCGGCATCTTTACATGCTGCTTGTCCTGTAGTGGTTGGCAGAGACTCCCTCCACCTTCCTGTTCTTTTTATTCTCTCTGTTAGTCCCGCCTATACTTCCTGCCTAGCCACTGGCCAATCAGTGTTTTATTAGCAACACATTTGCCATATAGAACATCCCACAGCGTGTGTGTGTGTGTGTGTGTGTGTGTGTGTGTGTGTGTGTCTTCCAAATACACACCACATTCATAGGCATGTCCTATTCTCTCTTCTCTTTCGCCAGAACATATGAAGTACATTGACTATACTTTCTGCTATCCATGCATATTAGTTCATTGATTCTGCTAAAGAATGTGTGAGGTGAGCTCAATTATAATACCTATTTTACACATGAGGAGATGGGGGACATCAATCACCCGAAATAAATGGCCAACCTTTGCTTGAACTTGGGCAGAGGAGTTTGCTTTTAATCATCTTAAAACTCTGTTATATTTGCTAGTTTGGGGGGATTTCTAGATAGTCTCATTTGGAGTGAGTGACTGAAACTCACAAATGACACACTTAACTCAACATGAATGTAAACCACTATCTGCCCTTCTCACTACAGTCTCTACCACACAAGTCCACATCGCAGTCCACAGGTGGCTCAACTACAACCCCCCAATTCACTGTGACTAAGTAGTGGCCCTGGCACTGCCTCCCCTGTCCACTTCCAGAGGACAGTGCTCTTGACCTTCTGTTGTGTGGATTCTGAGTTAGTATGGTGGTTTTCTTACCTACTCTGTTTAACCTTTTACGGATAGGTTACAAGAAAAAAATAGTGAGTTACTCTTCACTAAACACTTGAAATAGCTCCATTCAAGAGGCAAACACACGAAACCTGGTTTCCAAATGTGCAGCTTATTTTTTGTGCAAATGAATGAAGAGTGTTAAATTTAGGTTTGCTACGACTGTGCTCGAGTATCTCTGGCTCACACAATGAGCAGAAGTCACAATCAGAGTACATTTTAGCACGTGTGAAAGGCTGACCGAGTGATCAAACTGTATATCAGGGAGATATCTTCAAAATTACATACAAGCAGAAATGTGTTTTCATCCAGTTCTGGTCTGACTGTGAAGACTAAAAGCATTCTTCTGAGTATTAGGCACTTTAAGACTATGATGAAAATGTGTGTGTGTGTATATATATATATATATATATATATATACACACACACACACACACACACACACACACACACACACACACACACTACTGAACAATCTAGCAGAGATCATAAATACAGTTTTATGGAATTCTTACATTCCAAAGTGGTGTCTTTCCTTTGACTCTGCTGTGAGGTACTCCAGCAGCACATGAGGTGCTCCAGAAGCACACATGAAAGAAAACTACTTGGCAAGTCATGTGTTGACATGTTTTTAACTGCATACAAAGCACAGTTCTTCAGGAATATACTTTCTTATTAAAGATTTTTATTTAAAATATAATTACATCACTTCTCCCCTTTCCCCCTTTCCCTGTCCCCCCTCCAGCCCCTCTCCTGCCCCCCTACTCACTCCCAATTGGATGGCCTCTTTATTTTTGCTACACACACATACAAATGCATGCATGCATGCACAATACATATATTTATATATGTATATATATATATATGTATACACACATATGTTTTTATTAACAATTATCACATCAGGACAACATCCAAAATCAAATTTTACTTATCCTTTTCAAGATGTTGTCTTACAATATGTTGTAGCTGCTATGATAAACTACCATACACCAGGTGGCTTAAATGATAAAAATCAATGTGCCAATTCTGGACATCCAGATATGGCTTTGTGGAGGACCCTCCTCTCTGCTCCATACTGACAACTTCACATAAGGAAAGTGAGCTCTTTGGCTTCTTCTTATAAGTGCACTTACCCTATTGATGAGGGACCCAGCTTTATTACTTTATTCTCCCAGGGGCTCCATCTCCAAACTACATGAAATGGGAACCAAGGCTTCAACAACTGAGTGAAGGGTCACACAAGCACACAGGACACTGGAGTCATACTGCTTACAACACATTTCTATAGAATATCCCACACTAACAATTTCAGTACCATCCCATTTCAGCACATTTATATCATTTCCAACTCTGAAAGATTACAGAACCAGAAAGTAAGTACTTTCTGGCAAATCACTAGAAATAATACTGCTGTGGGATGGTCTGTATGTCAAATTGCTCTGATTGGTCAATAAATAAAACACTGATTGGCCAGTGGCCAGGAAGGAAGTATAGGTGGGACTAACAGAGAGAAGAATTGAGAGAACAGGAAGGCGGAAGGAGTCACTGCCAGCCGCTGCCATGACAAGCAGCATGTGAAGATGCTGGTAAGCCATGAGCCACGTGGCAAGGTATAGATTTATAGAAATGGATTAATGTAAGATATAAGAACAGTTAGCAAGAAGCCTGCCACGGCCATATAGTTTGTAAGCAATATAAGTCTCTGTGTTTACTTGGTTGGGTCTGAGCGGCTGAGGGACTGGCTAGTGACAGAGATTTGTCCTGACTGTGGGCAAGGCAGGAAAACTCTAGCTACATAATACTAGTATTATTTAAGTCCAACTGCTAACCAGGAAACTTTGCAATTGGTAGCAAATTGGGAAACTGGTTTTCTTCAAGGCCCATCCCTGGGTGTATCAACTATATATACTCCAGGGCAGGCTTCATGCTCAGAAGTAGTTGGACAGTACAAAATGGACTCCATATTTTTTGTTTGTTTGTTTTAGTTTGTGTGTGTGTGCCTTTTTTTCTTTCATTTTTATTTTTCAGATAAAGAACATGAAGTTGAGTAGGGGATTTTGGAGAAGTTGGAGGACTGAAAATAATATGATCAAATATAATGCATGGGATTTTTTTTTTACAAAGGAAAAGAGAAAGATGATTTTTAAAACTCTGGAAATGGACAGAAATACTCTAAGAGACATTCAAGCTCATAAATTCTCCCTGGAGGGAAAAAGGGACACAATGGTGGGGGTGAGGCAACCCACAGTGTTGTTTAGAGTAGCTTGGGTTCTGTCAGTCACTTTCAGTATCACTGCTGGTGCCCAAATCATCTACAATGAAGTGATGTTCTGGGTAAAAGACTTAGTACTTTCACTACGCAAGGGGGCTGGCTGGGTGTGGTGAAAAGAAGTCCTGGAAAGGGGATTGAGCCCTGCTTGATTTCGCTCACAGGATTAACAATAGCTTCCTGATGAAGGGGCCTATTCACCTGTGCAATTGAAGGGATGTAGAAGTGAGTCCTGGAGAATGAAGATTTAGGCGGATCATGAAAATACAAGCACTAGCACTTGCCTCTCCCTCTCCCTTGTAACCTGTATTCCAGGGTAGTCAAATGGTCTGAGTTGCTGGGGTATAACGATTCTGTGTGTGCATTGTGTGTCTGCATGCATGCCTGCACTCAGCATGTGCATAGAGGTCAGAGGAGAACTTTCTGGAGATGGTCCCCATCATATGGTTTCTGGATCAAACTCAGGTCATCAAGCAAGTGCCTTTATATGACAAGGCATCTCTACGGCCCCAAAATGATTTTTTACAGGAAAATTCTACCCAGTAAATGTGGCCGAAATAATAGAATTATTCTAGACATGTGTTGCACCCTTTAGTGAAATGATGGATATGGGTGATAGCCACCAATGGATTCAACCAGAGTTGAGACTGATGATGACTATGGTGTGGAGTCTGTTACCAAGGGAACCAGCTGGTCAATGTTAACACTCAGATGCATGGTTAGATGGAAGAACAAGCAGGAGGAGGAAGGAGAGAGGAGAAGGAAGAGAAATGGGGAGGGGAAGACCAAGGAGGGCAGACTTGAATTTAATCGAACCTCTAAAGCTAATTTCTATTTCTAGGTGACAGAGTGGACAAGAAATGAGCTACCACCAAAAGGAGACAAAGACTGCAGAGCATGCAATGTGACAGGTGACCTATTTCTGCAACAAGTGAATGGTGCCAATGAAAGAGGAGAGAGGAGCCCTGTTCCTGAGTGAAACAGAGAGACAACCAAAATTGATATGTATGACTTATTTGGGGTATTATTCAAAACAGCCCTTTCTATTGCAACAACATGGACATTTTTCTTATAGAATAGGATGATCTCAAGGAATCGCCATCATCAATGGCAGATCTGAAGTGACACTGATAGGCATGAAAATTACCATCGTTCTGAAGACAGCTAATAAAATAGAGGGTAAATTGTATGTTGGCCTAAATTTACTTTAAAATACCTCAGAAAAAGAAGAAAATGTGGCAGTGATAAATAAATCGAAGTTTAGTCAGCCTGTCCATCTCTATTTACTGCAGCATGATTCACAAAATCCCAGAGGTGGAACCAACTTAGATGGCCACCAACAGACAGATGGATAAAGAAAAGGTGCACATACCCAAATCATAACATTTGCAGGAAAAACTGACGGAACCAAAGGTCACTATATTAAATGAAATAAGCCGTGCTTAAAAACATAGCATAGCTGGGTATGGTGGTGTACACCTTTAATCCCCAGCATTTGGGTGGCAGAGACAGGGTGATTTCTGTTAGTCTGATGCCAGTCTGGCTATCATAGTGAGTTCAAGGACAGCCAGAGCTAGGTCTTAAAAACCCCAAAACCAACCAAACAAACAAATAAAAAATGGCATGCTTTATCTTATATTTGGAGCCTAAATTTAAAATCATATGTATGTGGCTATAAGTGTGTGTTGACTGATGTGTGTTTTTAAGACAAAAAGTTGGAAATGAGATTGTGAGAAAGGAGGAAGAGACCTTAAGGGCAGGAAATAGAATGGGTAATGAGACCCACAGGACAGGAAAGCAGAGAGGCACTGTCTTGGGGAAGAAAGGGAACCAGTGAGAGGTGGGTAGAGGCAGAGGGTGCTATTGGGGGAGGGGAATGTGAGATCAAAGTCCAATGACAAGTGTATGAAGATGCCATGATGAAACCCATCACTTTAAATTCTAACCTAAATATTAAAAAAAAAAAGTATCAATATCCCAATAAGTAGAAAATTCAGTTTGTTGTGCTTTCCCTCGCCTGTGAATATTTGGAATTTTTCATAATCATTTGAAGTTTTGCCACATGATTCAGAGCAGGCAGCTAGGAGTAGGGGTGTGATATTCTAGTTAAAGGAGAGGCGACAAGCCAGAGTTCTGACTCAAGAATGGGACGGCACTGTCTGCACAGTGAGCGTTTGGATAGGGCGGGCAGGCGTGGGAGCTGGGGCCAGGCCACAGGCACCTCAGTGTGCTCGGCTCTGGAGCTTGGGAGAGCCAGCAGGTCTTAAGCAGAGGTAGATACAGCCTCATTCTCATCATCACACCTCTAGGCCATCACAGAAGCAGCCCTAAGCAGAGTGGATTTCATGGAGGTTGGAGAAAAGGGAGCAAGCTTTAAAAATGAAGCCCAGGTGAACTCCAACGGAAATGGACAGAGACTGAACAAGGGAGCAGAGGAGAGCAGGAGATGATGTGGGGGAGCCAAACTGAATCATGGGAGGAAAAGGAAAGAGTGGACTCAAAGTGAGTGTTTGACTTTCTGATGGAATCAGAAAGTGACATCCTACTGAGAAAGGGAATTCAGGAAGAAAGGACTTCAGTCTGGGTGGAGGCGGGGAGATCTGCTGATCAAATTCATGCTAACCATGTTGAGTTTGCAGCTTCCACTAGTACTCAGTGTGGCCCAGGACCTCCATCACAACTACAACCATAGACTCCAAGAACACTCAAGTACAGAGAGTAGCAGAAGCATCAAAAATCTATGTGAGCCCTCCCTGAGTGGCCCAGGGACCGTGCCCGTCACTATCCACTGTCTACCGTGGTGTGGGGCTCATAATAAATACTGCAGAATGCTGAGGTTACCAAAGACAATGTCAAGACTGCAAGGAGCTCAGGGCCAACCCTGGTGACTGAGTGTCAAGGAGAGACCCTAAGAATGCCTCCGAAGGAAATCAATTATCAATTGTAAAGGTCAGGCGAAGGGCAGAAGAGACCCTGTGGCCATACAAACTCAAAGAACAGAGAAATTCAAGAAAAAATGAGGAACTGTCCCCGTCAAATATAGAAAATGAGAAAAGCAAAGTTGGGAAATGGTCCATTCATTGGCCAACACTGAGGTACCTGGTGATCTTAGCCTTTCCACCAAATCTCCGAGGCAAATGGCCTACTTTCCTACCCTAAAAATAAAGATAAGTAGCGCCACGGCGGCCAGTCGGAGACAATGCCACTATTTGTGTGACCGTGACCATGTCATTTAACCTTTCTATTCTTTCCTTGTTCTTAAAATGAAGCCTGTGAACTGTACTATTCTGTAAGGTTACATACAATTCTAAAATCCCACACAAGCCAGTCCTTTGGTTTAAAGTGTTCTGAAGATAGTTCGCGCCAAGAACCCACTTCAACTTCCACAGCATTCTCTGTAGAACTTTTGGCGTACTTTCTTTCCTCTGCTTCATCCACTTTCCCCTCCCCCTTATCTACAGTGCTCCCTAAATCCTTATTTGAACACAAACTGACCATGCTGGTTATGACTATGACAATAAAAAGCATAATCGGGGCTTGTGAAGGCCGCTAAATAACTTGCCTTGCAAGGATGGGAGCCTGGATACCATCCCTCAGAACCCACCTTAAAAAAAGCTGGGCAAGAAGGCTCCCTGCTCATGATCCCAGCACTGGGAAGACAGAAAAAGCTGGGTCCCTGGACTCAGTGGTCAGTTATCCTAGCCAATCTGGAACTCTCCGGACTAATGGGGGGTCCTGCGTCAAAATAATACTTAATAATAATAATTAATAATATTAATAAAACAAAAAGTGATGGGCCCACGGAGATGGCTTGGTGGGCAAAGGTGTCTGCCTCCTGATGACCTGAGTTCCATCTCTAAGATCCCTAGAGTGAAAGGAGAGGTTCCCACAAGTTGTTCTCTGACCCCCATAGATGTGTTATGGCATGTACATTCGAGTACACACACACACACACACACAGAGAGAGAGAGAGAGAGAGAGAGAGAGAGAGAGAGAGAGAGAAACAAATAAACAAGTAATACAAAATGTGAATGATATGTGAGGAACAATAGCAAAGCCTGCCCTGTGGCCTCCACATGCATGCCCACAAATGTCTGCACACACGTGTACAAGAACACATGGCTATGCACATACCAAACACAAGGGTGGGAGTATTATCCAGCCACCAAATGCTTTTATACCACATGAATAATACTAATAAATGAACTTCTAATATTTCTTGGGGCTTAGTGAGTCATTGACATGGCAGTAGCCAGGAGAGCATGCTGCCCCGGGGCTTGCAAACCTTTGAGAAGTCAGGTGCACACGCTCAGGAGGCTATGTCTCCTTTACATCAGCAAGCTCTAAAACAGACCCTGCTATCACTCTTCATTCTAGCTCAAACTAGTTCTAGGTCACTCCAGCAACCTGGTTACTTTTGGCCTCATCCACCCAATATTTCAATCATGTGAGACAAACCATAGTTTAACCCTGTGACCAGATATCAATCTACAGACACAAGGTTGAGGCAGTGGCCCAGCCTTTCCTGTTGTTATATTGATAAACGTTGAGAATATTGACTACAAGTCTTAGTACAAAAAGATCTAATTTCTTTTTCACTCAGTCTGTACTAATGGATACAGAAAACACCTTAAAGACAAATAAAAAAACAGGTCAACGGAACAAGAAGAAATGATTCACACAGACTGAAACTT
Source organism: Peromyscus aztecus (assembly GCA_902168405.1). Classification (NCBI taxonomy): domain Eukaryota; kingdom Metazoa; phylum Chordata; class Mammalia; order Rodentia; family Cricetidae; genus Peromyscus; species Peromyscus aztecus. The sequence goes on along the minus strand of CABHPQ010160723.1, from coordinate 1,405 downwards.
GTTGGAATGAACTTTCTCAAATGAATCTCACAATCAGGCAGCAACAGAAACAAGCATACAGATTTACACTCACAATAGATGTCTGTCCATCTGCTATCTGCAGTCGGTATTCGGGTGAGTGCTGTGTGTTGGAAGCCATTATGAACACAGTGTGAAGAGAGAAAAACAACAGACTAATCCCTACCAGCATGACAGAGCTGATACACACAGGTCAGCTGTCCGAGACAGGCGGGCCCATGTCAGAGGTGCGTGAGGTCTGTTTCTCTATGGCTCAATCAACTGGTTCCAATTTTCAAATGTTCAATGATCTTAAAAGAGTCATGCCCCCCAAATGCTGATTAAGACAAATTAAATTAAACACCTCAAGGAAGGGTCAGGAAGTGAAAAGCCAGGCGGGAAGTAAAGGCCAGATAGATAAGCAAATAAGAAGCAGAGCCTTGGCTCCAGCTGGCCGTTGAGTGTGATCAGAAACACGTGTGCTAGTATCCTGGCAACTGGTGCGTAGGCCATGGTCCTCAAGGTTCCGATACTACTGAAGACTTACAACCCTCAGGAGACCCTGACGAAGAGGCAGCTGAAATCAGTGAGGTCTAAAGTCGTGCAAAGAGAAGCTTGAAGACAGGGGACACATGTCAGATGCCAGCATGATTGTATAGAACAAGCCAAAGGACTTTTACACAGAGAATTCAAGATCAGGAGCCACACCCAGGAAATGAGTGTCCACAGCAAGGCCCCCACCTAGAAGGCAGAATGAAGACAGAGAAGCCCAGAGCATCACTGGCATGCGCCCCACTTGTTTTCCAAGTCACACATGTCATCTGCCCCTCCCCTACCTTTCCCCCACCAAAAAGAACCTTCCACAGCACCAGATAGTGGCTTACATCTTACTGTGCCAGGCTTGGTTAACTTTCAATACCTAACTTGTCAGGACTGCCCCAACCCACCCCCTCCCCTTAAGTCATACAGGCCAAAAAATATTTTCCATTTGGAGTTTCACTTTTAAATAATCTGTCACTTTTAAATCCACATGCTCTCTAAGTTTCCAATGTAAACACTGTGTTTTGGTAATCCCTTAAGTTCCAGCTTCTTCTGTTCTTACCTCAATACCCAAAGGCCCAAGATACGTTAAATTTCTATGCCAACCTACATGGTACCAATAGGGACTGCTGATCAGGCATGAGCCACAAACATTTAACCAGCTCAGATTGTATTGATTTGATTATTCCTAAAATATCTATATTTTATAAAACATTTATTAGTTTGATTTTCAAACACTTAGAAAGATAAACCCCATAACCTTTCACTGAGCATCTACCACAAATGCTGTTTTTATTTCAAACCTTACTGAGCCTAATATTCATCTGGGAATTTGCATAATAAAAATCACTGTTGCCGGGTGGCGGCG
>CABHPQ010160721.1:0-13081 GCA_902168405.1 Peromyscus aztecus | reverse complement strand
AGATGGGACTCTCTTGTCCAAATGGGAAGTCCGAGGCAGGTTGGGAGCTCTTGTCCAGATGGGAAGGCCGAAGCATGATGGGAGCTATTGTCCAGATGTGAAGTCCGAGGCAAGATGGCAGCTCTTGTCCAGAAAAGAAGTCTCTTGTCTAGAAGGGAAGTCCGGGGCAGGATGGGAGCTTTGTCCAGAAGGGAAGTCCCTATTGATTGTATTCTTACACTGACATTTAAGCATCTGGATTTGGGGTGATTATAGCTCTAGGTGTTGATTCCTGTGTTTGTATTCATTGGATGGGTGTTTTGTTCCTTGGTTTCTGATTCTTTTCTGGTCTTCTGGACCAAGTGGCCAAGTGTTTTGGTCACTGATGAGTCTTCAGGTTCAGTAGAGTATCTCTGCTGGGGTTTGGGGGCTTGAGTCCCTTGATCCGGTATGGCCACCAGTAAAACTGAAGTCTCCTTGGATTTCTAGATCTGGCCTGCCCTCCGGTAAAGCTTGAGTCTTCTTCTGGTGTACCTAGGATCAGCCTGGTCTATGGTAGAGTTGCCGGGGCTCTCCTTCAGACTGGTGTGGACTGTATGTGAGCCTATGGTGTCTGTTCTTCCAACTGGTGCGGACTGTATCTGGGCCTATGGAGTCTGTGAGGTCTGGAGAAGGGCCACTTGTGGACTGATGAGGGCATCTGTGGCTTATGTGGTCTGTACCTCAGTGGCAAAAGTTCCCTGGGGTTGTGGGTAGGGCCCAACAGCAGCAGGGCCAGCGACAAAGCTTGGATGACTGAAATAGGCCTGGTGAAGGGTCATGGGTTGTAGGGAAAGCCAAGTCATGGGGTTGGGGACTAGCTGGGATAGAGAGGTCTTAGGGAAGGGTCACGGGGGCAGAATTTAGGGACAGATGCCTCATTGCCTCTTCATTTGCTTGCTTTGATTCTGCTTTTGTGTAACACATATTTTTCCCCCAAAGTTGGTATTTTCTATAATTCTGTACTAAAAATAAAAGTATGTAAGTTAGTGAAAGTCTCCCCTAATCATATTGGGGAAACAGAAGAATTTGATCCTGCTACTGAAGAGTGAATAAAATTCTGGTAATGAGAGTTCTGTCACAAGAGATTTCTCTGGGTATTTGCTTCCTGTTACTGAAATGGATACAGTGATGGCTCAGAGACCAATATACAGCCTGGCTAAAGTCAATCATGGGTCTAAACAAAGTACAGTGATAGTTAGAACTCTATGCTGTCCCTCCAACATAACAATCTAGACATATAGCATTAATTTTATTGACGCATGACTAGTTAAAATTTGCCAGAGGACTACTGCATAATCCATAAGATTCTAAATCCATGAATTACATTATAAGCAATGTTAATGCACTGCTAGTGTGACAGCCAGATCCATTCAGTGGTGCATTGTGATACAGACCTCTTCCTTTAGTTCCTTGAGCTCATGTACCATCAAGTGAGGCAAAACTTAGATTAAAACAATTGATTTATAACCAGCAGTGACCACAAAATGTGAAGGTGTTCTGGTGCAATGTGATGAAGTGGTTGGAAAGGTATAATGAAGTTTTTTGGATTAGAAGACTCCACATTCTTGTAGAGAACAGAATCAGCTTTAATGCAGATGATGATTTTAATAGTTATTTTTCTTGTTGCTATGATAAATATATGACAAATGCAAGTTCAGATAGGTGGGGTTTATTTTGGCTCGCAATAGGAAGATTCGGTTAGTTTGTCATGGAAGCAGGAGTTTGAGACAGCTTGTCACATTGCATCCATCCTCAGGAAGTGGAGAGTGCTTGTTATAGAAGATGAAGAGTCAAGTACACAGAGAAAACATTGCTTTACTATACCTTCAGCCCAGCTGGAAGACAGAAAGATAATGCTCTCAGAATCCGGGTCCAGGTCCAATTTCTTAAATTTATGTACAGCATCATTTCTCACCTTTTCTGTTATTGGTGGGTTAGGTGTTGGGATGTTTGCTGACAGCACTAAGGACCATGACAAAGCATAGTTACATGAGTGGAACAGATAAGGTGAGAACAGATATTTTCTATTTGTTTCTCCTGACGAGGGAAGAGGGGCTTCAGCTGAGGGAGGATTTACAGACGAAGAACACAGGATGCACCATTCTTAGCCAAAAGTACTCTTCTGGTCTTTCTTTTCAGGACAAATGCCAGTGTTTAGCTTCCTTTCTTCTTTTATTCATTCAAGGACCCTAACCTATTGGATGATGCCATCCACAAGTAAAGTGAATCTTCCCATTTGATTAACCTAATCTATGTAAGTCTTCACAGATCTGCCCAGAGGTTTGCCTCCTAGATGGCTCTAGATCCTGTCAGTTGACAGTATTAACTACCATACTGATCAATATCTTATTCTCTATTGTTGATAGAAGAATGGTACTATTTAATTTTATTGAAGATATCTGCTTCCTAGGGAATACTTTCATACTAAAGTATCTTTCCTGAAAATGTAACAGACTCCTTCTTCTAAAAGTCTTAAGCTCTGGCCAGAGTAAGGTTACATCTAGGAGAACCACAATGAAAACAGCACCTAGAAAGAAAATCAGAGGAAGAATAACTGTAATAAAATGAAAGTATAAAAATGCTCTAAGAAAAAGATATACTTTTTATTTTATTGAGTTAGTAATATATTTCTTAGGATTAACAGAAAAATAGAACCCTTAATTTTAATATGTTGAACATTTTTGCATTTTATTTTTATTTTTATATGTTTCAGTGTTTTGCCTGTATGTATATTTGGGCACCATGTACTTCCAGTTCCTGTGCAGGCCAGAAGAGGGTGTGAGACTCCCTGGTACTGGAGTTAAAGTCAATTGTGAAGCACCATGTGGGTGCTGGACATTGAACATGGAAGAGCAGCCAGTGCTCTCAACTGCTGAGTCATTGCTCTAGCCCCAAATCTTAATAGCGTCTGATAAGTAAGTACACACAACTTCTTCTCATTAACAGATAACATAAAATTACAAGAAAAATGATGAATATAAAAGTTGTTTCTATTATATAAAAACAAAGGACAGTTTTAAAGTAAGAGTTATGCATCCATAGGAAAAATATATAGGAATTAAGAATTAATTCCCTAAACAGTCAGCATTTGGCAACAAATAAAAAGTATCTGCACTTTTAGTCATCTCTCTCTCTCTCTCTCTCTCTCTCTCTCTCTCTCTCTCTCTCTCACACACACACACACACACACACACACTCTGCGTGTCCACTTATGTGTGTGCTCTTAATATAATCTTCCTTGAATGCAGCATGCTACAGAACAGAAGAAATGAGACTTTTAGGAATGTTTGTAGAGTTTAAGAGAGTGGGTAGTTACATATATGCTCAACCCATTTCAGTTTTCTGAAAGTCACATATTACAAAAATACACAAATGTACTCTTAAAAATAAAAAAGTGAGTCTTTAGTGAAGTCTTCAAATATTAACAAATAGAATGCCATAAACCTACTGTAGATTCTACAATAAACCAGAAAAACTGGAATCAATAGATAAGGAAAGAGGAGCGCTAGAAAACTGTTAATCCCTTAGTTTGACATAATAGGACATGCTTCACCATAAAAGAAATCAATTACAAACAATGGGAACCCAACATTTTAAAATACTTCAAACTTCACATTTAAGTGACCAGCAGAGAACATTTAACTTAAAAAATGGTGAACTGTTGAACAATCCTCTTATACTGAAATGTCTTAAAGTGCAGCACAAAGGTCTAGGGCAAAAGAACAATGAAGAAAAGCACTAAGTGTTCTGAAGCACAGGAAACGGTTCCAGCTCAATGTCACTAAGATTGCAAGATAGAACTATGAAAAAATTAAAAAGAAATAATAGCAAGATGAAAGAGTGTCTTTATATCTGGGTCATTAATTCGATTCCATTTATTCACCTAGCTGTTCTTATGCCAGTGCCATTTGGTTTTTATTACTATATCTCTGTAATAGAGCTTGAAATCAGGGATGGTGATACCCCCGGAAGTTCTTTTATTGTACAGGATTGTTTTAGCTATCCTGGGTTTTTTGGTTTTCCATATGAAGTTGGGTATTGTTTTTTTAAGGTCTATAAAGAATTGTGTTGGGATTTCAGTGGAGATTGCATTGAATCTGCAGATTGCTTTTGGTAAAATGGCCATTTTTAATCGTATGGATCCACAAGTATGGAAGATATTTCCATCTTCTTATATTTTTCTCCAATTTCTTTCTTCAAAGACTTGAAGTTCTTATCATACAGGTCTTTCACTTGCTTGGTTGGAGTTACACCAAGATATTTCATATTATTTGTGGCTCTTATGAAGTGTGTTGTTTCCCTGATTTCTTTCTCTGCCCATTTAACATTTGTATATAGGAGGTCTACTTATTTTTTTTTTAGTTAATCTTGGTGGACTGGGCACTGAAAGGGATGGGAACATGAGAGATCAGGTGGGCGAGATGGAGGAGGAGAGTACTGAAAGAGATTACTGAAAAAGGGGGGCATTTTGGAGTGAGGTAGAAAACTAGTTAGTGCAAGGGAAACTCCCAGGAACCTACAAGGATGACCCCAGCTAAGACTCCTAGCAATAGGGGATATGCAGCCTAAACTGGCCATCTCCTGTGCCCAGGCAAGACTTCCAGTGGAAGGACTGGGACACCAAACCAGCCACATAACCTTCAACCTACAGTCTGTCCTGCCTACAGGATGTGCTAGGATTGGTGCCTAGCCCAATTATTATTAGAGAAGCTTCATCCAGCAACTGATGAAAATACATGCAGAGACCTACAGCCTAACATTAAGTAGAGCTCAGGCAATCCTGCAGAAGAGGGGAAGGACAGATTGTAGGAGCCAGAGGGGTCAAGATCATAAGAAGACCCACAAAATGACCTAACCTGGGCTCCTGGAGGCTTACAGAGACTGAACCAACAACCAGGAAGCCTGCCTGGGACTGACCTAGGCACTCTGCATATATGTGACAGTTGTGTAGCTTGGTCCTCTTGTGGGACTCCTAACAGTGGGAGCAGGGGCTGTCTCCTATTCTTTTGCCAGCTTATGGGACCCTATTCCTCATACTGTGTTGCCTTGTCCAACCTTAATACATGGGGAATTGCTTAGTCTTACTGCAAATTGATGTGCCATATTTTACTGATATCCATGGGAGGACTGCCCTTTTCTAAATAGAAACTGAGGAGGAGTGGACAGGGAAGTCAGAGGGGATGTGGGAGAGAGGGATTGAGAGAAGAGGAGAGAAATGAAACTGTGGCTGGGATATTAAAAGAATAAATGAAAGGGGCACCTTTAAATTGCAATATGGAACTGTGCATTTATTAAGGACCAAAATTTAGTTTAAAAAAAAATACAATGGCCAAACAGGAAAGGAAGTCCTTAAAAAGAATCAGCAGAAGTAATTTTCCTTGATATTTACCAAATTCTATATAAAGATTAGTTTTGGGAGTAATAGTAAAATGAAGCAAAAGTTTTCAATCCAAGGTGGCTCACTTTTTCCTGTGAAAATGAGTGTGCATTTCTTATATAATTAATTCCTTGAAAAATATCTCAAAACGCTAAAATTAAATGCCACAAAATCTCAGAATACAGAAAACATTACTTTTGAAAAACCAAAATTATCAGACAGAGCCTGAAGAACATGTAATTTGCCTGAATTACACATGGAGGTTTAATGATGACCATGTAATATAGATAAAATTAATTTTAATTACAAATTATAAACCAATCACTGTTATCATTCCAGATAAATTCTGAACAAACCCTTATGCATGTTCCCAGTTATTTTTATGAATGGATTTACCTATGTTGAACAGAGGTGCTAATCCTGCACATTCATAAGACCCTTGGAGAATGGCTTTTGCAATCTGTGAGGTTTCAGGAAATTCAGTGTTCAAATCATTCTCAAACCTGGACCCATTCTCCCTTTTCCCAATCAATAGCAGCACAACCCCAGTTAGAGAAATGAAACAAGGAACAACCATCTTCATTAAACTGCTGATAGTATTAAACCAAGACACTGTAGTCATTCCTCGAGCATTGAGACTTCCAAGTGACCACAAAACGGCCAAAGCTAGACATTTCTTTGGTAGCTCTGGAGCTGGTCACCCAGATTAGAAAGGTTGGATTAGAGAACTTGCTATTAGAAGTCTTGAGCACCTAGGCCTAGGGGAAAAGCAAACACATCAATCCAGAGGCCCAGGAAAGCAACTGACGATTCAACGGATCTTTTCAGGAAATAATAAGGTGCTGCACTCACAGGGAAGGTGGTCCCCAACTCTGAAAAACAGAGAGCATTCATCATGTTTAGCAGGGCAGCAGTTGCCCAAATAAACAGGAAATCAGGGATGTTCAGTGATGAGAATTTTAATACCCCTTTAAGAGACATGACGATTCCTGCCCTCACCATGACACTAAATAAGAACATGCTTCCATGGAAAAATCCTATTACCCTCAAGAGTTCAATGTTTTTCTATTTTTTTTTCAAATTCTCCAAAGTAGATTTCAAATTTCATATGGGATACTACTGCTACAGCTCCTCCCAACTCATGCAAGTCTCCCTAAAGTAGGATAGGCTCTTGACTAAGCTATATCATCTGTTTCATAAGATGTTTATTTTTCAACTTGAGTGGGGAATAATTAGCCTGTGAATTGTCCTTACTTTTCACAACTTCTTCCTACATTCATAGTTAACATATTTTATGTTAATAATCATTTTTTTGTGTGATGCTGGAGATTGAACCCAGGTTCAATCTATGCTAAGTAAGCATTTTATCACTGAGCTGCACCTCCATCCCTGTTAATTTTTGAAGACACAGATGCCATTGGTTAAATTAGTAACTTCTAATTTAAAGCATAAGATTTTAGCCATTCTAGAACGAGAAATTTCCTTTGGGGAGGGTGTTGTACTGTTCCAGGTAAAGTTCATCTGCTTACAGCTCCAATGCCAATATAGTTGAGGGGAGTCAGTAAGAAGGATATCAGGCTTATTTCAAGGACCAACACCTTGAAATACTGAGACAACTTTTATCTCCATTCACACACACACACACACACACACACACACACACACACACACACACGTATTCTTTGGGGAAATTAATGAATATGAGTGAGATTTTATACAGAATAAAACAAGGTGGCCTCAGGTGGTTCTCCTATCCTACCTCAGTCACCTTGGGACTCAGCCAACATTTCTGATGCAAACTCATGATCCCCATAGTTCTTTCTCCACTGGCATGTTAAGCCGTTTTTTCCAGGCCATCCCTATTCCTTTGTGGCTCCCTGCTGACTGCAAACCTGCAGGAAAGAGGAGGAGGAGGAAAGAGTTGCCAACAGAGACTTCACAGCAATCATACTTGGTGGGGACCTAGGTAGGACACTAGTGTCCTCCTCCATCTCCTCCATCTGGCATCTGTAGTGACTCTAGCCCTGCTGCCATCTCCCACTTGAACTCATTTTCCCAACCCACATCATCACCTAGGGACTTGCCGCCACATAGGGCAGTGACTCAATGTTGCTGTAGATATTCTTTTACTACCCTGTTCAGCCATTCCTTCTCCATTCCTTTGTGACTATTCACTGACCACAGAATTTCTCTCTCTCTGGGATCCCACAGCCAAGACCCTTGATGTGGGCCAAGATAAGCTACTCTGCCCTCCTCCCCTTCCTCCATTCTTGTCTCTCTAGTATTACAATACTGCTTACGTCAGCCCCTCCTCCCAGATCATCTTCAGTTCATTGTGGCTCCCCACTATCTATGGCTAGACTCAGGGCACCCTTAGTTCTGCCTCTACCACTACTCTTCATGGTGTTAGACCACAAACCATATTTAAGAGAGCTCCAGATTCTGTCCTCTTTCCATGCTCACTAGCTAATCACCCACCCCACTCAATGCACTGATCTGGGGCTTCCTGGAGTCTGAACAAAGTTCCAAACAGAATTTCAGATGTGGAACCAGTTAGAGTCTGAAGCCTGAAACCAGAGTATCCCCAATATTGAAAACCAAACATCATTCGGCTTGTCAATAATCTGTTAGATAGGGTAACATCAATCAAAGAACATAAAACTAAGTAACAAAGGCAAGACCAGATATCCACATCAAAGAACACTACAAATTTGTCAACTCCAGATGCCTAAATACCAAGGACAAAACTGCAAACATGAACAACCAATACAATGTGACTCCTCCAGAAACCAGCACCTGTAACATTTCCTAAGGAAAACAGTATAGATGAAATAGAAGACAAGGACTTCAAAAAAGCAGTTATGAATATGTTCAAGGACCTTAGAGAGGTTATGAATAGATGCACCAAATAAAGACCATGGGAACACAAGCAGTTGAATGAAGCAATAAAAATAATTCAAGATATGAAGGTTAGATTTAACAAAGAAATTCACTAAAGGAATTCCAAACTGAAATAAACTTGAAATAAAATTAAAAAAAAAAAAGCTCAGAGGAAAGAGTTGCCAACAGATTGAATGAATTAGATAAGAAATTTTCAAGTCCCAAAGAAAGGGTAGAAGAAATAGTCTCAGTTCAAGAAAATATCAACACACACAAATATAAGCAAAAACCACCAGACACGAAACATCCAGGTAATTTGGGACACTATGAAAAGTTGAATCCTATGTATAATAAGTATAGAGAAACCCAGGTCAAAGGCACAGAAAGTATTTTTAACAAAATCATAGAAAAAAATTTCCCAAATTTAACAAAAGAGATGCCTATCAAAATGTCAAAAGCATACAAAACACCATATAGATAGGACCAGAAAAAATCCCAAGAAACTGCCAATGATACATAATAATCAAAACAATAAATGTACAGAACAAAGAAAGGATATTAAAAGTTATGAGAGAAAAGACCAAGTTACACAGAAAGACAAGTTCATTAGAAAAACAACAGTTTTTTAATACATTTATTTATTTATTTATTTTGGTTTTTAGACACAGTTTCATTCTCTGTGTAACAGCTCTGGCTGCCCTGGAACTTTCTTTGTAGATAAGGCTGACTTTGATCTCACAGACCCTCCTGCCTCTGCCGCCAAAGTTCTGGAACTAAAGGCATGTGCCACTACCGCCTAGCTTTTATAACTATCTTTATCAAAAATTATAATAAAATGTACTTTTAATCATGTCTTACCCTATCCCTTTCAGATGCTTCCTATCACCTTACCCACTCAACTATATGTTCTTTCTCTCAATTTTTTTTTCAAAAAATGAAAACAAAACCAACACCATAAAAACAGAAGGAAATCAAACAAACAAAACAAGAAAAGGAAAAGCCACCACAAAATCAAAACAAACAAGTAAGATACCAATAAGACAACAACAACAACAACAGAAGCACAAACCAAGCAAAATGAAACAAAAACTCCACAAAAATATTGTTGAATTCATTTTGTGTTGACTCACTGGCTCTTGTCTTGGGTCCTGCCCTGAACTGTGGTTCATATACTTAGTGAGACACAGTTGGAGAAAATTGATTTTCCCTTTGCCAACCATCAACAATTGCAGATAACTTCTTGGTTATGGGTGAGATTCTGTGTGGGCTTCCCCCTCTCAGTGCTAGGACTTTATTGGCTTGAATCAATACATGTCTTGTGTATGCCCCTTTGAGTTATGAGGGCAGCAGTCCTGTTTGTCTGGAAGACATTGTTTCCTTGGATTCATCTATGTTAGAGTTTCTATTGCTGTCTTGAAACACCATGACCAAAGAGCAAGTTACAGAAAAAAGGGTTTATTTGGCTTACACTTCAATATTGCTCTTCATCATTGAAGGAAGTCAGGACAGGAACCCAAACAAGGCAGGAACCTGGAGCCAGGAGTTGATGTAGAGGCTGTGGGAAGGGAGGGGGTGCTGCTTACTGGCATGCTCTCTGTAGTTTGCTCAGCCTGCTTATAGTGGTATTCTATTTGTACTGAAATGTGATTTTATTTGTATGTTAATAAATAAAGTTGCCTAGGAGTCAGAGCTATTAGCAAGCCATATCAAGAGCCGGGCGTGGTGGTGCACGCCTTTAATCCCAGCACTTGGTAAGCAGAACTAGGTAGATCTCTGTGTGTTCAAGGATACAGTCAGCATTGGAGATACACGCCTTTAATCTCAATACCAACCATAGAAGACCTGGAGGTCTGCACAGACAGGCTGTGACGAGGCAGTCACATAGTTGGGTTTACGACCAATGAGAAGGCAGAACAGAACTCTATTTAAAGACAAACGCACAGGAAGTAGCCCCCTTTTTCAGAGAGGTCTCTTGGCGGAAGAAGCTGGCTGGCAGCAGGTGGTAAGACTCTTAGCTCTGACCTCTTGGGCTTTTATCTTTACCTTGGCTCTGTGTTTCTTATTTAATAAGACGGTTGGTTACATCTACATTTGGCGCCCAACGTGACAAGAATCCATTAAAAACCGCTTGACTTGGCTTGCCGGCCGGTCCGGGTTCCCGCCCGGGCAGCCGGCTCCCTAGTCCAGGCGGCCAGCTCCCTAGCCGGGGCCCAGGCCAGACTGACTGTAGGCCCAAGCGGTAACTTAAAGCCTGTGCTACAAACAACTCAGGCCTGCCCTGCCGAACAGGGTACCTGCCTGTAAAGCCTAAGCACGTGGTCAGAGTTTAAGGAAGCCGCAGCCCAGGCTTGGCGGCCCAGGCTTGACTCCGTTCAAGCCGCAACACGTGGCTGGATTTAAGCTTCTAGTAGCTTGCTTTCTTGCGCTCTCTCTCTCTCTCTCTCTCTCTCTCTCTCTCTCTCTCTCTTGATTCACCTTGGACACTAGGTGGCTGTTTGGAAATTCCCTCAGATTTCTACTGTTCTGCACAGATTTGGTAAGTCAATTAACATATCAGATATTTTAAAGAAAACTATTTAAAAGAGAATTTTTTTCCACATTAAAAAAATGGGTTTTCTGTATGCATTGGAAGAAAATTGGGCTTTGTTTGCAATTTTAGGCAGTGTGACAATGGAACAACTGTATGGGATGATTAATATTGATCGGATTATGCAGTTTATTACTATGTTTATACTCATTTTACTATTTAAAAATTTAAGTGCCAGGATTACAGTTTTAGAAAAAATTGTTAAACCTGAAAAAACTCAGACAGAAGAAATTAAGAGTGAAGTTGTGGATCATAAGGTTACAGAGAGAAGGCCTGTTTTCACACAGTCACCCTTAATTTATCCGGTAACCGTACAGCAGTCGCCTGATCAAATGACTACCTAAAATAATTGGGCTCCAATTGACATGTTGGATTTACGAAGGTTTAAGGAGGCAATAGTATCTTATGGCATGCATTCCCCATATGTAAAGCAAATGTTAAACTCTTGGTCAACATATAATAGGATTACACCACAGGACTGGCAGAAGCTGGCACAGGCTGTTCTAGAGCCAAGCCAGAAGCTTCAGTGGCACATTTATTTTTAAGGATGAAGCTAAAAACATAGAAAAACAATGGAGGGATAAAGGAATACAAGTCTGCCAGGATCAACTTATTGGAGAAGGCCAATATGCTTCAGTACACACACAATGTCTATATGATGTCCAAACCTTAATTCTATGTCGAACGGCAGCCTTGAATGCATAGGACAGAGTTGAGGAACCAGGAAAAAAAGCTGAGTCATTTACAAAGGTTACACAAGGCCCAAAAGAATCTTTCACAGATTTTTTACAAAGACTGGCTTCAGCAGTGAAGAGAATGGTCCCCGATTCAGAAGCTAGTCGGATAATAATTGAATCTTTGGCCTTTGAGAATGAGAATGCAGCATGCAAAAGAATAATCAGGCCATTAAAGGCAAGATCTGCACCCTTGGAAGATTGGATTAGAGACACAGTTAATGTGGAGGCTCATGACCATGATGATATGTGGGTAGGAGAAGCAATTTCAAAAGGTTTGAGGAATGTTAGATGTTTTGGATGTGGTAAGCAAGGACATTTGAAAAGGGACTGTAAACAGGTCATTCCTAGGAACAATGTTTCTTCAAGGAACAATGGTAACAGAATGCCCCTTCCTTCTGAGTATGCAGAAGGTGTGGTAAGGGAAAACACTGGACCAATGAATGTAGATCAACAAGGGACAGACAAGGTAATCCTTTGCCTCAGTCTTCGGGAAACTCCCAGAGGGGCCTCTTGCAGGCCCCCACAGCAAATCCAGTTCAAGCCTTTCCTGCAGTCATAGAGGAAACCCCTGCTCAGAGCGATTAAATAACCAAATGCCTATCGAAATAAATAGTGCTGGTCAGGATGATGAAACAGAGAGAATAGAAAATTCAGGAAAAAGCATAAAGAAAATTTTTTGGCAAACTTCTATTAATGAACAAAGACCAAAATTAACGATAAAAACAAATGGTGTTTTGTTGTCTGGTCTGGTAGACACAGGTGCGGACGTTACCATAATTGCACCAGAATTTTGGCATCCAACTTGGCCTCTTCAGGAGGTAAATGTCCAGCTGTTAGGAATTGGGACATTATCTCAAGTAAAACAGAGTGCAAGATGGCTCGAATGTATAGGTCCAGAAGGACAGAGAGGTAAATTAAAGCCATATGTGGCTAACATAGCTATGAACCTGTGGGGTCGAGACCTGTTGCAAAAATGGAATACTCAGATTAACATTCCTCCAGTCTCGGAAACAAATAATAAACTAGCACATGTTTCTGAGAGAAATATTAGAAGGCATTATTCTGAGTGGTCACCAGCCATCCATGTTATACAAGAACAGGGCACAACAACTGATGATCTCCCAAAGACACCAACAGCTCTACCTTTAAAATGGTTAACAGACAAGCCTGTGTGGGTTCAGCAATGGCCTTTAACAACAGAGAAACTCCAGGCTTTGGAAGAGCTGGTAGAAGAGCAGTTAAATGCTCAGCATATTGAAGAATCAACCAGCCCTTGGAATTCTCCTGTATTTGTTATTAAAAAGAAATCTGGTAAATGGAGAATGGTAACAGACCTTAGAGCAATTAACAAAGTAATTCAGCCAATGGGCTCTCTACAATCTGGAATTCCTTTGCCTACTCTGTTACCAAAAGGATGGCCTCTCATAGTTATTGATTTAAAAGACTGTTTCTTTTCAATACCCTTACAAGAAAAAGACA
>CABHPQ010160720.1:0-24819 GCA_902168405.1 Peromyscus aztecus | reverse complement strand
GAGGACAAACCTGACCTCCAGTCAGGACAGGAGGAGGAGGCACCCCACATGCTACCTAGCAGAGCCATGCAGCCCCAGACAGAGGGAAGGACGGACTTTGCCTCTCTGACCCACTGGGATGAGGCTAGACTGGTTCTGCCATTTTCCCTGGACTCCAAATACCACCTCGGAGCAAGGGGGCCACCTGGAAGACACTGACGATCCTAGATCTGAGTAGACATTGGTTCGGGTCTCATCGTCAGGGCAGGGGCTGCTGGGAGCACAGTCCACGTCATCCCCCTCTCCATAGTCTTCAAATTGCTCCTCATTGCTGATGAGAGAGGCGGTGGAGTGAGTGGAAAGGTCTGATGTGGTCATAGATGGAGTGAGGACCAGGGACCTGAGGGTAAGCACCCAGTTAGTGAAGGGCAGAGGGCCCGACCTACAGCTCCTGGGGGAAACCAGCCTGGCCCTATGTACGGCAGGAGCCTGGCCAAGTCTAGACCTTTTGATTTGGGGGACCCCATCCTAAGGGGAACATCCCGCATAGAAATTTCCGCCATAAGAAAACAACAAAACCTTGGCTACTACGATGGTTAAGCAACAGATAGATTAATATCACACTATAATTGTAGTTACTGTATTAGAATATGTACCAGGGATTCAAATTATTAAATTAGAGAGTATCGATGCCGGTTATACAAACACTGGCAAGAAGGCAGAGAAATAAGTATCAATGATAAGTTAGATGCAGACTTTGAGACTTAGCAATTAATAAACTTTATTTATTTATTTATTTATTTATTTATTTGGGTTTTTTCAGGACAGGGTTTCTCTGTGTAGCTTTGGAGCCTTTCCTGGAACTCACTCTGTAGCCCAGGCTGGCCTCGAACTCACAGAGATCCACCTGGCTCTGCCTCCCGAGTGCTGGGATTAAAGAGCAGACTGGCCTACATGGAGCATTCCAGGCCAGCCAGGGTTACACAGCAAGACACTGCCTTTAAGAAAAGAAACAAGAGTAAAACATGAACAGTAACGTGGTAACAGGGCTCGGGTCAGGGGCTCGGTTATTTCCTCCCATCCTCACGTTTCCCAGCTTTTAATTACCGCTTAAAAAATCATTATTACTATTATTAGTGTGTGTGCATGTGTGCACACAAGCACACCCATGCAACAGCCCATGTGTGGAGTCAGGGGACAGCAGTCTGCTTTGTTGATTCTGCTGCATCCTCCAGCTGATTCGCCTGCTGCATGCTCCCGTCCCTCTGGAGGAGGGCTGGCTGGGGTCACAGATGCTCACCGCTGCATCCAGCTTTGTACGTGAGTTCTACACTCCGGTCATCTGGCAGCACCTTTACTCCCTGAGCCAGCTCTCTGGCCTCCATTATCTCACCTCATGACAAGTAACAATGAGCTACCAGGTGAGAACCAGCCCCCAATTCATAAGGGGCATTTCTAGTCCAAAGACACTGAATTCTAAATCTGTCAAAGACCCCAGACTCTAGACCAGTGGTTCTCAACCTTCCTAATGCTGGGACCCTTTAATATTAAACAGTTCCTCACTTTGTGATCCCAACCACCGAATTATTCTCATTACTACTTCCTAACTGTAATTTTGCTACCGTTATGAATTGTAATGTAAATATCCGATATGTGATCCCCATGAAAGGGTCATTTGACAACCCTGGGGTCTTGACCCACAGGTTGAGAATCACTGCTCTCTGACCTCTCACGGGTAACCCATATGATATATGGAGGCCTGGTTGGGACCATCTACAACCTGAGAGGAAAGAGGCTCAGCTCATAGCCTTCCTGAATCTATCTTCCCACAGTCACAGCAAAATCCCTCCTCATCCACAGATCATTGCTATGAGCTGCAGAAATATGGAGTAGGAATTCAGCTGATTATGACAGAGCATTTACCTGGAAGGGCCAAGACTCAAGGAAGTACTGGTGCTACTGGCTCTTGAATAGATCAGCTGTGAGTTTCATGTGCGCTATCACAGCTTCCCCAGTTGATTCTTTGTCCTAAGAACTAACGGTGTGGACTGGCCATTCTTTGGGCATAGCTTCTCCCCACACAACTAAGGTATTTGGATAACAGTCACACAGGCAAGGCTTCCTTCTTCCAGGCTTTTTGTTTCTCTGTTTTAGCATTGGAATCAAGTATCTCCTTTAGTTGGAATCCAAGGCCAGGGCCAGCTCCAGACAAAAAAGCATTTTATCTGAGATACATACCTCTCACATATCCAAGGACAAATGGCAGGTAGAACAAGCATTCCAGACCACCTGCTAGTCTCCTAAATTAAGGTAAACATCCATACGATATTTAACATACCACCTAGGCCAGGCGGATGTTAGGTACATAACTTTTTTTCTTGTGCAAATTAAGCTCAGACTTTCCTTTCTTACACAGCCTTAGTGGTATCTCTAGATTTCCCTTCTGACATTTAACTTAGAACAAAAGGACCTTTTACACACCAGGTGTAAAAGTTACGGCTCCTAAAGAAAAATAGGTAGTTTTATTTTACTCATGATTTATACTAACATTGTAGACTCTTAACATTTTATCTAACCACTTCTAGGAATGTAGCTTGAGCACATAAATTCCCTTTTCCTGATATATTAACCGATTTTAGCTCTTAGCTGACCCAACCTCCTTTAACCACTCCCCTTTTGGGTTATAAAAGAAAGCCAGACAGTCACTGCCTGAGGTAAAGTCTTATCCGCCTTTAAGAATTTAAACCTGGGTGACTTTGCCTTGGCAGAGAATTGCTACTTTGTATGGGCCTATAACTGAAAACCTCAGAGTCTTGAGAGGACCGATGAAGGAACTTAGAACGATGACGAGCACAGGAGAGGAAGGGACAGAGAGGAGCTAAGTATGAGAATAGAACTGAAGCTGTGCAGAGATTCTGACTTAGAAGAATAAAGTGGAAGTTAACTTTTTTATGAGGTTTGAGATGATTAGAAGTTGGCAATTTGCCCAGCAGTAGTGGTGCACATCTTTAACTCCAGCACTCAGGAGGCAGAGGCAGGCGTTGCATTGAGACCAGCCTGGTCTACACAGGAAAATACTGTCTTCAAAAACCAAACGAAACCAAATCAAAACCGTTGGCAGTTTCGTGTGGCACAGCGACTACTAGAGCTCCTGGCTTGTTCCCCCTTCCCCCCTTTCCCCTCCCAAAGAAATCCATTTTTACTGACACCAAACTGAACATCGGCACTGCTGCTCTACCAAGAAGCCAGGAAAATGTTCACCGTTTCCTTCTCCCAGTGCTGGGACTTGAACCTAAGGCTTTGGCTATGCAACACAATCGCTCCACCAGTGAGTTACAGACACGGCCCAGTCCACTCAGACCTTACTACTGTTCGAAAACACTTCTTCATCAACACTGAAATATGTCTTTTTAAATACGAACTATGTTTTTTAAAATATGTGTTTTAAAACACAACTTCATCAACGCTGAAATATGGTCTATGGAAAGTAACTTAAATGATAAACCACCCACCTCCTAGAAATCATCGCTGCTCAATTTTAAGATCATTTTCCCAGGCTGCTGTAGATTATTATTTTAAGGTGTGTTACATTTGTTCATGCTGTGGAATATTTGTTTAATGATACAAAGATGTGTTGCCTTCTTTATGTTGCATTTGTTTAACTCTGTGAAGCTGTGTTACTTTGCCTGTGTAAAACACCTGATGATCTAATAAAGAGCTGAATGGCCAATAGCAAGGCAAGAGAAAGGAATAGGCAGGGCTGGCAGGTGGAGAGAATAAATAGGAGAAATCTGGGAGGAGAAAAGAAGGAACAAGAGAGGAAGAAAGAGGACACTAGGGGCCAGCCACACAGCCACCTGCCACGGAGTAAGAGTGAAAGTAAGATATACAGAAGTAAGAAAAGGAAAAAGCCCAGAGGCAAAAAGTAGATGGGATAATTTAAGTAAAGGAAAGCTGGCAAGAAACAAACCAAGCTAAGGACGGGCATTTATAATAAGCCTCTATGTGTGATTTGTTTGGGAGCTGGGTAGTGGGCCACCCAAAGGAATAAAAAACAAACAAACAAACAAACAAACAAAAACACCAGGCATTTCCTAAGACATCTTTTGTAATGAGCTTTTTTTTTTTTTTAACACAGTGCTGGAATCATATAAGTACTCTACCACTTAGCTACATCCTTGCCCTGTACCTTCTTTTATTTTTTTATTTCTATTTATTTATTTATTTATTTATTTATTTATTTTGGTTTTTCGAGACAGGGTTTCTCTGTGTAGCTTTGTGCCTTTCCTGGAACTCACTCTGTAGTCCAGGCCGGCCTCTGCCTCCCAAGTGCTGGGATTAAAGGCGTGCACCATTACCGCCCGGCATGTACCTTCTTTCTAAAACTAAATGAGTTCATATATCCCATATCACTAAGCAACCATTAGAAGTAGAGTTCTGAAAGCCACAAACGTTGGTGCACGCCTTTAATTCCAGGAGATAGAGGCAGGCATATCTCTATGAGTTCAAGGCCAGGTTGGTCTATATAGCAAGTTCTGGGTTAGTCAGGGATACATGCTGAGACCCTGTAACAACCTCCCTGGCCCTGCCGAAGAAAGCTGACTTTTGCACAGTGGCCTGAATTCCAGAATCATCCCTACTATCCAGACACCTGGGGAAGTAACACCTTGGGTGCTGATCCTGGCCCTGGGGCCACATGCCGATTCTGCTCACTCACTTGTCCTCTTGCAGGAACAGGCCCCCCAGTTCAGGCTCCTTCTCCTCGTCAGGACTCCGGACAGAGCCCTCCAGGCCCTGGCTGCTCTCCATGGGGCTCTCCATTTCTGACTCCTGGGGTCCCTCAGGCAAGGCCAATGTCATTGCTTCCTCCTCGTCTTCCTGGAAGAAGCCGGGGTCCCTGGGGAGGAGCTCGCCATCAGCAAAGGTGGAGCTGGAGATGTCGCTGCCCTGGCAAAGACAGAAGGACAGAATGAGGGAGGCTGGCTCCTTGGAACTCAGTACTCATCAGTCGATAAGGACATCTGCAGGGACCGGGGTTCAGGACGGCCAAGAATTAGAGACTCCAGATATGAGGATGTCTGGTTAGCCGTGAGAGCCTCTCATAGTAGCTGACTCATGAGGGCCCAGTAAGGAGCCTGTCTCCCAGGCAGAGCCATCCTGAGAATGGCCACACCCAGGACAACTACCCTTTGAGGACCAGTGGCTATGTTGGGGCCCTCATCACAGTCTGCACAGGAAGCCACACACCTTTGTGAAGGCTTCTTGGTGATCTGCACTGAGGGTGGACCCACCCTAGTCAGCTGACAGGGACAAACCCTGACCTCACAGGAGGAACCTGAGGCAAGATGGCACAGGGAAATTTGCAGCTAGGGTACATTCTCCAAGACCCTGCACAGCCCTAGAACCTCAGCGCCGTCTTCTGAAAATCAAGAGTGGCCATGAGCCAGGCCTGATGGTGCACGCCTTCAATCCCAGCACTCGGAAGGAAGAAGAAAGATCTGGTCTCTGTGAGTTTGAGGTCAGCCTACATAGGGAGTTGCAGGCCAGCCAAAGCTACACAGTGAGTGTAGAGTAAAAGGTCTGAGTTCACTTTTGGGTCTGAAATCCCACCCATCCCTGAGCTCCCCACAAACTCAGGACTTGAAATCCCACCAATCCCCACCCTGGAAAACTCCGGCCCCAAGAAACCCTGTATAAGCCTGGCTCTTGCTTAGTTCTCTGCTGCTTCTCCCCTGAGCAGAGGCAGCCACTGTCCTTCCCAATAAATCTCTTGCGTGAGGTTTGTTGGGCCGTGTGACTTTGTGGTATTCCTTGGCTCCCAACTGCCAGGATACCTTTCCCTTCAGAGCTGCAACACCTCCACTGGGGAAACTTTTCCCCTCAGCGCTGTAACACTTACAGTGAGGAAACCTTCCCCACTCAGAGATTTAACACTTACAGTGAGGTCCTGTCTCAAAAAATAAACCAAAGAATGGCAATGGGCCCTTATAGGACCTTTGTGTCCACTGAGTATTTCCTGCTTGCCTGTGGCACACAGTAGGCACACACAGTAGGCACTCCCAGCACTCAGAAGGATTGCTGCAAGTTTGAGGTTAGCACAATTTACATAGTGAGTTCTAGACCAGACAGGATTTTGCAGTGATATCCTGTCTCACAAGAAAGAAAATAAGAATTATTTTTTGACAGAAGTCATGTTGTCAGCAGCTGTATAGCAGTTTCCTCAAAACTGGAACACTCCATCTCCCAGGTAACCTCTTTAGGCCAGAAAGTAAACAACTCAAAACAGTTTCAGGAACTCCCTGAAACCGACCAGATTCTCTAGGCCCCTCCCTCCCAAGACAACTGGCTGAGAGTCACTCTCAGACAAGCCAAGCTCAAACTGGTAGAGACCAGTTCAGCAGCCTGGAAGAGAGACCATGGACCTGCCTGGAAGAGGAGAGGCCAACCAAAGGTGCCTGGAAAGGACGCTGTCCAACCTCCTGGGCTGCCTGTGGGCTGTGCAGTGTGCTCCAGGGTCCCAGATTTGGGGGCTAGACTTTTGGTGATATTTCCATAAGAAACCCCAATAAAACCCACTGGTTCAGGAGATGGCCTTTGTTGGTATCTGTGTCCATACTTTGGCCGTTGTGGGCACGCTATCTAGAGTAAGTAGACCAAAGTCTGTCACACAGCACCAGCCAGGATCTCTCACTTCTGGGCTTGAGACAGTCAATCCAATGCCTAGATTACACCTTATATGCGTTGGTTGTGTAAGATTTGTCTGTGCCCCTTGCTGACAACATCTTATACAAGAGTTCAGGCTTAGCTTATTTACCTTAACTTGAGGAGTAGGCTCAGGAAACCACTTCCTGGCTTTTGAGGAGGTGCGCACTCCCAATGGCTCTGCTTCTACATGTCCTAGGGTATGACCCAGGTCTAGGGCTGCCTGAGAACTCTACTAAAAATGTTTCCCTCATATCCCAGGGCTGCCAGGGGGCCAGAAGCATAGCTGTGAAAGCCTTGAAAAATGTCCACAAGAAAAGGTTCCAAAACACCAGAGGAAGCCACTTGGAGACAGGCTGAGCCTATGCCCTGAGGAGACCTGGGGGCTATGAAGAGAGGGTGATTAACAAAGTTGGTTCCTACCTGTGCCAAAACTCAGCTGACACAGATGGACCAATGAAGCATCACCAGGCAGTCCCATTGGCAGAGATCAAGGGATGAACAATCAAAGTCATCCCAGTGTTCCCAGGGTCTTCTGCACCGACGCATTACTATTCCATCACACATGGCTCCTGACTCATCAAACCATTCTCTCACACGCACAAAGCTCACCCCCAAACAGCGGAGACCAATGCAATAGAGCAGCCACAGTATACCAGAGAGCTCGCCTTGTCCTACTTTGGTTTGGGGACAACTCTCAGGACGGCTGTCTTTACTCCCATTTTACTGATGGGGAAATGGGAGTTCAAAGAGTAACCACCAGAGTTCTCTGTCTGGTAGGATGGGCAGAGGGCCCTGGCTGCTTCTGGCTGCCAGGTACTCGGTTTCCTTTATCACTGCTATCTTCACACTTTACTGGTTTTCAGATTTGGGTGTGACAAGGTGGTGAGTCACTCTCTAGGGACTAGATGCTAGTGATGATGCCCCCTCCTGATGCAACATTCCATGTGCACCCTGCCACCCCACGGGAGACGCTGCTTAGCACAAGGACACCCAAGGGGGTAAGTGAGGAGGTGGCCCATCCCTCAAGGGAGCAGTGTGAGTACTCTATACCATTCCCCACTATGACGACCTGCAAATTTCACCTGACAGGCAGGCAAGGCGAGCACATGACAAGCTGTCGGAGTGCCACCATATGCTTGTCTAGCTACAGGTGTGAGCTGCAGCTGACCTTCACCTCCATCCCAGGACCTCACCTCCTTTCACCCTTTCTAGTTGGCAGGCCTTACCTGGGAGTCAGGGTGCCCTGTCTCACTGAAACAGAGCCCATAGGACACCAGTGCTCACCCGGCACCCCGCGGCAGCACTCCTGACAGGGTGGAAAAAATGGTCTCAAGGGGACTATCTCCGTCACAGGACAGAAGAAAGGCAGAATTTTTTTCTTTTTTCTTCCTTTTTTTTTTTTTTTTTTTTTTTTTTTTTTTTTTTTGAAACCCGGTTTCTCTGTATAGCTTTGGAGCCTGTCCTGGAACTCATTCTGTAGCCCAGGCTGGCCTCAAACTCACAGAGATCCGCCTGGCGCTGCCTCCCGAGTGCTGGGATTAAAGGCGTCGTGCGCTGCCACCACCGCCCAGCTGTGAGCAGAGCACACATCTGCCTGCCTGTCATCTTTCACCGAGCGCTCTGTCCATCTCTCACAGCAGCCCCGTGAGAGTGCCATGAGGTATACAGGGCACAGATGCCCATTCCCGTCTCATCTAATGCCTGAGAGAGATGAGGTTCAAAGGAGGCCAGGGGATGCTGAAGCTGCCCGGCTCACAAAGGGCTCTGCTAAGATCTGAAGCCAGACTCAGCCGTGCCAAGTCTGGAGCGCCATCTGCCTCCTAGCTGCGTCCGCAGGTGTATGCCCACACACTTGCTCAACAACGTTTTATTTTAAAATTAACTTCTCTCTATTAACACCTTTTCATTCAACCCACAATTGTCTGCCTAAGGCAAGTGGAAATTTTAATTATAACTTCAAAACCAATTCCTGCAGCTTCCCCCCAAAATTAAAGTAATAGAAAGACAGCAATAAGACAAGTGAACAGGATGGGACTGGTCCATGTCTGTCCCCAAGCAGCCCTTCTCACCCTGCAGTCCAGGTCCCCGGGAAGGGTCAGGAAGTGTTGGGTCAGCAGCTCCCTCCCCAAACACCTTAGAAGAGGAAGCAGTTCTGGGAGGTACAGAGAGGCCTCTGACCCCCAACCTGTGCCCCTCAGGCAGGGACAAGTCACACAGGACCCTCTCCTGAGTCAGCAACTTAAGTTGCAGAGCGAAGGAAAGCTCTCCCTAGGAATGTCGTCACCCTGACAGGGTTCTAGGATGACTGGGAATGTGGGCTTTCAGAAGCTCTGAGCCACCCTCCGGCTATGCCTACTCAGGCCAGGACCCAAAAGAGAACCTGTTTCGTGTGGCTCCGGGCAGAGGGTGCCTTGCTCTGCACTGGAGAGCTTTGGGGACAGTGTAGGAGCTGAGGATGAATTGCCTGGGGATGCCATGTAGATTCTACTCAGGCTGATGCAAGATGCGGGCCTCTATCCCACCCCGCCCCGTGGTCAGAGTCTCCCCAAAAGTGCTATACGTGGGGAGATGGGAGACAACCGTCATCGGTCCATCTGATCAGCACTCTGGTTGGAGACCCAGAAAGGGTATACATCTATACCCTGCATCTCTCAGGGTGCCCAGGACCCGCCCAGAGGGCTGGCAGGGAATGGGTATCCAGGAGACTGAGTTTCCAATGAGAAATGTCACTGCCCAGAGTAAGTTTCTGAGACTCTAGTCCCCAGAACTCTTTCTTGTCCTGATCACCAATGTGGGGGGAGGGGGGGAAAGGAGTGACTACACAGGAGCATCCAGTCCTCACGCAGTGGCCTTGGCATCCAGTACAAGTCCACGCCTGGAGCTATGGAGGCCTCCTCAGAGTCTGTATAGAAAGGCTATGTCTAGTCTTTAGGAAGCTTCAAGAGGGCAGTGTCCTCAGCAGGCAGTGTGGCTCTGTCTGGCCCAATCTAGCTCCCTAGGGCTCTGTCCCTGAGGACAAAGAGGTGACCCTAAGCAGAGCTCTTGTCCTAGGCCACAGGGGCAACACCCCCATTAGATACCATGGCTTGCTTGTGTCAATCAAAACTACCTCAGAGACACCTTCTTTCCAGCCTTGAGGTCACAGGGGTGGTGGGAGATCAAGTTCATACAGTATGACGCTGTATAAGCCCTGGGGAACCTGTGTGGCTGGGACCAGTGGAGGGCACAGCTCTGGAGCCTGGGCCATCTCTATGAGCCCCTGGAATTTCCCTTAGAGAACAGGGACTGTCATTTCTGCCCTAGAGGCTACATGGCAATTTATATAAGCACCAGTCAGCAACTGTGGCAGCCTAAAGTCAGGCCTGGTCTTGGGAGAGGCTGGAGGCTGTGTGTTCAGAGCCTAGATTGTCCCACCCACCCTGGGTCCTTGGCTGGTCAGCTAGCAAGATCTGACAGATATTCTTGGTTGGGCCGGGAGACTAATCCAAGGACGGGGTTGCTGGAGACTGGGTACTGAGTCCAAGCCTGCTGCATCCCCGGGGTGTCCCCACCTCCACTTCTCCACTTTGTCCTCAGCTGGAAGCGGCTGCCAGCAGGCACACAGCCTGCCCGTGGAGCCTCTCTTCAGTCTCAAGAGCTGTGTTCACCCGTCAGCAGGCCCCACAGCCACCCCTTCCTCTGTAGGAAGTCGGAAAGGGCTGAATTCAAGGGCTGCTGAAAAGACCAAGTATCAATACACGTGGGGGCCGTCCAAGCCTCAGGGAGGCTCACAAAGGCCCACTGTCCCTGCGGTGCAGCCAGGAGGTGTGTCAGGACCCAAACTAAACAGCTTCATTTGGTCTGGTGTGGGGAGTGGAGAGGCTGGGGAGCAGACTCGAGGTTACGTACCCGGAGTTTCCTGGCGGGCGATGTACGGAGAACACCGACTGTACAGAGTGACTACATATTTCCGTCCCCCAAAAGAGTAAAGCGACTGAAGGTGTGGCCACGGGAGGTCTACGTCTGCACCCCAGCAGCCAGCACTACAGGAGCACAGGGCAGGTGATGAGTGAGCACTTTTTTTTCTTTTTCTTTTTTTTTCCTTTTGAGACAGGGTTTCTCTGTAAAACAGTTTTGGCTGTGCTGGAACTCACTCTGTAGACCAGGCTGGCCTTGAACTCACAGAGATCCGCCTGGCTCTGCCTCCCGAGTGCTGGGATTAAAGGCGTGCGCCACCACCGCCCGGCAAGCGAGCACTTCTTGAATCAAACTGCTTTGTGTCATGGTACCTGATGATCATCAAAAAGAGCATCTAAGGCCTCATGCCGATTCTGGGGTGGCCACTGCCTGGTACGGACTACTGGATGAGGTAGCTCATCTAAAAGCATCCATGCTGAGTACCTGTGGCAGGCCTGCCACAGAGAATCTACTCTGGGACAGCACCTCACCTCTTAAGGATGCTGGAAACACGGCAGAGAGACAGATGGTGGGTGTTGAGGACATGATGTGGAGTGGGTTCAAGTCATACTCCACCACGTATGAGCACCGCGGCCTTTAGGTTACTGAACTACCCAGTGCCTTAGTTTCCCCATCTACGCAGCTGAGCTAACCACAATAAGAACTGAGTGACTTGGTAACTGTTCTAAGCAATCAGTCTTAGAATGTATGGGAAGGGCTGGATAAGTGTGAGCTGCTACTGTCATCAGTATGTTAAAGGATGATACGCAGGGGTACACCTGGGCATCTTGAATGCTCTCCAACCCCGGGGAGGCTCAGCTCTGGGAGGCCAGGTTACTTTTCCTCCCTGCACCAGGGCCCTCTCTTGCCCACTGTCTTGGCAGGTCTGTGTGCACATTAGTCACACCCTGTAATAAGTGTTAAGATGAGATGCCGCCTAGGGAAGGGAGTCCAGGAGGCCCTGAGGCGCGGGCTCATCCACCCCCAGCCCTGGCAACAGGCTCCGCTCCGCAGGCGGTGACTTGGAGCCAAAGCAAAGCTCTGTGGGGACAGAGCTGGGCAAAAATAGCCTGGGCGGGCACATCTCAGCTTCCCTTGAAACCAGGCACCCGTGGGTACACGTGGACCCCCCCCCCCACTGCAGAGAAGAGGTTGTAGGTAGGCACAGGCCAAGCCTGACATTGAGGAGAAGTATGACGGCTGTTGGGCCAGGCCAACAATGTAATCTTTTGTGTATCGGGCCACCTAACAGCCTGGAGACATGGGACAGGCCAGGGTCATAATGGGGTTTTCCTTCAGGTAAGACGAGACTGCCTAGAAGGACACAGACCCTCAGAGCCCACCACGGCTTGGCTGCTCTCCTCACATAAATATGGCGACAATGGTGCTGGGAAGCAATCCTGACTGTAACTTACTTCCGCTGTGGCCGCCAGCCCTGCTGTCCACAGTGACCAGATGCTCATCAGTGGTAATGAGAAGCCTGGTTCCCCAAAGGGCTACCTAGTGCCAATCAAAGGCCAGAGGTGGGACCGAGGAGTTGGGGTTGGCATCTACACAGCAGACCAGAACCTTGACCTACCTCCAGGGCCAAGGGAACTCCCGGGAGAGCTGATCACTAAGCCATCTCTGCAGCTCTGAGAGTGGCCTGATCCTGTGAGATCAAAGCTCTGTAGCCCTGAGCTTCCTGTGCTCATGCACCAGAGGTAGGTCAGACAACAGAACATACTACCAGGTTCCTTCCCAGACACTACCCACCACTCCAAGGAAGGGCAGCCAAGGCAGGGGTTGGGCCCTGGGTTCCATGTCTGCTCCTGAACCCCAAGAGAGGGTAGAGGGTCTCACCTTAGCTCAAGACACCCCTCTCTCGGCAGGAGCCCCCAGGAGTTGGTCTCAGTGCGGTAATTCCAGTGTTGCCGTCAACCTCACTGGGATCTGCAGTCCCAGGACCAGGTAAGGTAGCAGCAATGGACATCTCCTCATTGGTTTCATGTATGGAAGGGGAGACAGGGCTGCTCAGGCAGGCTCTACATGGGACCTCTGCCTGGTGCTGAGCGACAGCAGAAGAGAATGCCATGCCAGGGTTTCTCCGGCCTCCAGTGCTATTTAAACAGAGCAAAAGCACTCAGAACTAGCCAGCCAGCCACTGCCCAAGCCACAGCCACAAATGTGGAAGCCCACACAGTCTTTCAGCCCAACTTCAACGGCCTTCCTCCCCAATTCCATACCACACCCAACTCTCACTTGCTGACAGAAAACGGCAGAGGACTGAGGAAGGGAGACCTGCTGTAGCTCCCAGAAAAACTTAGAAACAGCAAATAGCCCAAAGAAGATCAGAGACGGGCAAATTCCCCACAGGAACAGAGGCACGAGCAGTGCTAAGGGACCTAAAGACAGAGCCATGCCCCTCACCACCACACCAACCAGGGAAGCTGGCAGGGCCACGCTAATCTCAGAAGGACTTCAGGAGGTAGGAGGCACTTAAAAATGATGTGGGGTCCATTTACCAAGATGTAACCCTCCCACATATATATTTATGCATCTCTTAGTGGTTTCAAAATACACACAGCAAAACTTCACAGAGCTGAGAGCTGGAGTTGTTCCGTTTTCTCTCTCGGCATGGACGGAACAAGCAATGGAGGACGAGAGGGAGGACAGAAGACGAGAACACCAATCTATCGGGGCTCACCCAGCACACTTGCCAATGACTGCCGGAAACACAAAGCCAACAGATCAGAGGCTGATGGGAACCAGAGCACCCCCACGCCCCACTGCAGACCACAGGAAAGCAGGCGATTGTTCATTTAACACAGAAATCAAACAGCATCAGCAATGGGAAGAGATGAACACTCATGTAGGTAAGCAGACACCCCACAGCATGAGGGTCTCAGCAAAATAGTTAATAAAATGGCTAACATCTAATCAACCCCTGGCATCTAATTTACATAATGGGAAGGAACATAGCACAAATTACAGGTCAACTAAGGAAAAACGGACCAAAAACAAACTAACATAGTCCCTTCTATGACACAACCGTCTGGTGGGCCACAGAAGGAAAAGGTCGCGGCTCACGCCTGCATTCCCAGCACTCAGGAGACTAAGGGAAGGGGAGCACTGTGAGACCGAGACCAGCCTGGGCTACAGAGACAGTTCCACGTCAGCCTGGGCTAGAGTGAAACCCTACCTAAAATCAAATAAAGGGAATACCATGGAACCAGATTAAAATGGAGAGGGGTTCCAGATCAGTGTCCTCCAACCTCAGGGTCACATCAAGTCACACAGTGGGGCATTAAACTCAGATGGGGTCTGTCTCTGGTTAGGAGGTCTGGAAATGTGCATTTCCAAGTTGAGAGAGGTTAATGAAAGCATTTCTAACAACGTATTGGTGAACCATAGAGATAGGGAGGAATATACCATAACCCTCGCAGAGCTGAGCCAAGAGCAAGACGCTGCAGGCTACAGAGCCTGACGGCTGAAAACGTGACCAGGCCCTACTACCTTCAACAGCTTTCCAGGGTAGACAGTGGCGGCTGAACCATCACCGTGTAGGACATTCCTTTTCTGGGTGTGTCAGAAGCAAACTTAAGGAGGGCTGGGGACGTAGCTCGGTGGTGGAACACTTGTTCTCACCCTACGCAGGTCCCCACGTTCAGTTCAGTCTCTGCATCAACAAGACAGCAGCCACAACAGCTAAAGTTGACAGGAAACAGGAAAAGACAGCTTGCCCTCAATGCGCTCAACTGATTATGGAAAAGTAGAAGAAGAGTTCTGACAAACTGTGCACCATTTAAAAGTGATATAAGCAGCTGGGCGTAGTGGCGCACACCTTTAGTCCCAGCACTCAGGAGGCATTGGCAGGTGGATCTCTCTGTGAGTTCAAGGCCAGCCTGGTCTACAGAGCAAGTTCCAGGACAGTCAAGGCTACACAGGGAAACCCTGTCTCAAAAAAAAAGAAGCACCAAATAAAGTAAAGGTAACATAAATAAGCAAAGCCACCCCAGGGTCAGAATAACAGAAACACCAGGCCTGGAGGACCAAATACCTGCAAGACTAACAGATGACAAAGAGGCAATGATAGCTGAGGTGACCCTAATGGCCATTCCTGCCACCAATTCCAAATGGAGCATTTGATCCAGAGCCATCCCCAGCGGGCCCCTCCCTGGGAGGGGGGCTAGCTCCCTCCACTGAGGCTCTCCTGCGGTCTCAGGCTCCCTCCTCCTTCACTTCCTCTTCTCTCTGGGGGTAGGGGAGACTCTCAAAGCCCTCTTCAGCTATCTCTATCAATTTCTATGGAAAACTCAACACCGGGCACCTCAGAATGTGTCTCCGGTGTTGCTGGGGTCTGTGCAGGAAGCAGCTAAACGGAAACAAGGTTCTCAGGGTGGGCTCTACTCCAACATAACTGGTGTCCTATGAACACGGCGATCCACACCTGTGGGCCAGCTGGGTGTGGCGGTGTACACCTTTAGTCCCAGCACTCTGGAGACAGAGGCAGGAGTGCCAG
Source organism: Peromyscus aztecus (assembly GCA_902168405.1). Classification (NCBI taxonomy): domain Eukaryota; kingdom Metazoa; phylum Chordata; class Mammalia; order Rodentia; family Cricetidae; genus Peromyscus; species Peromyscus aztecus. The sequence continues at coordinate 9,698 of CABHPQ010160720.1, read as the reverse complement.
GGGTTCAAAGCCGTCCACGAAACTGACATAGCAAGTTTGAGACCAGCCTGGGCTACACGAGACCCTATGTTAAACAAAACAAATAAATAAAAAAACAAAACCACCAGGAGGGAAGACTGTCAAGCAATGAAAATGGCGGGGGAGGAACGTGGTCCCACACAAACAAGCACAGAGACTTTAGAAGAATCGATTCTGTTGGCACCCTGGTCTCAAATGTAGCTTCCTGAATCCTAAGAAAATCTATTTCAAGTATCTAAACCACCAGGCCTGAAGTACTTGGATATGATAGTCCTTCTCTTTGCTTCAAGGGAGGCCTACAGGGATCCTCAATCAGTGGATGTTTCTGCCCAGCTCTCCACATGAGCACACCTACAGAAATATGTGCGCGCGCGCACACACACACGTAATAATCAATCATAGATATTCAAAACTGATAGTGCCAAGGCTGAGAAGAGTGGTGTACACCTTTAATCCAGCACTTGGGAAGCAGAGGCCGGCAATCTCTGAGTTCGAGGCCACCCTGGTCTACAGAGTGAGTTCCAGGACAGTCAAGGCTATATAGAAAAACCCCGTCTCAGGAAAAACAAACAAACAAAAAACCCTGCCAGTGCCGTCAGAGAGTGCAAGAGCAAAGGTGATTCTGTTTGTCCACAATCCTGTTCCTGGAGTTACAAAACAGATGTGAACAGTGAGTGGTTAACAGAGGCGGAGATGACAGGCAGCCTCAGAACCACAGCTCAGTACACACAGAACCTCAGTACACACAGCCTCTAATCCTGGGGCGGGCACCTCTGCGGCCAGAAGGGCCTGGTAATTGAGCAAGATATTTCTAGTTTCTCCACTCCAGACAGTATTTCTGGCTACTTAAAATCCAGAGCAGATTTCTTCTCTTTGTTGTGGCCACGACAGGAAGGGGGGCCTCTACCACGCTGGGGACACGTAGGCACCCTGCTTAACTGTGATGCCAGCCTCCTGAGGGCCTTCCTTCCCTGCTCCCACGGCTGTCCAGGTTCAGTGATGCTGACTAAAGAGACAGCAGAGGCTGAATCATCTCCAAGAAAAATTCACAGGAGAGAAGGTGAACCCACCTTCAACTCTGCCCTGGATGAGGTGTGACTGTCCCCAAACCCAGGGTCTCATAGCCAAGCACTCCAGTGAAACTAATTTTTAATAAGAAGGATTCAAAGAGGCTATCTGGTCTACCCCTTCCCTACGAGTCAAAGGCAACGACCTTGATTTTCAAATGAGCACATGGGCTTCGGAGGTAAACTCCCAGGGTTTATGAAAACAGAATTTAAATTGCTTCCACATCTGGAAACCAAAGCGGCAGCTAGCCCCAAGAATTCCAGGCATGCCAGCCACTGAGAAGCGGAGGGTCCAGGGAGGCATTTCCTGTTAACCTGGGGTTCCCACACAGAAAATCTCCTCACACACATAGAGGGGACCTGGGGAGCCACAGGCACACCTGGAGAAAATAAGACCACCCATGGCCACCCTGCTCCATGCATCATAGAGAATTCTCGCTTTCTCCCCTATAGCCTGTACAGAGACATCACTACAGAGAACTATATTCCAAGTGCAGTCCAGGCTTCCCTCAATTGATTGCTATTTTCTCTCTTTACATCTACATCTACCAAGTAAGGGCCACGTGCACCTCAATCTGGACCCCCTGACTTCAGATACCCATCTAAATGATCTCCCTTTTTTGTTTGTGTTTGAGACAGGACATTGCTGTGTATATACGCCTGGCTGGCCCGGAACTAACAAAAACCTGCCTGCCTCTGCCTCCCAAGTGCTGAGATGAAAGGCTTGCCACATCTGACCCCAAGTTCTCAAAGAAAATTCCCCAAGCACCCTGGGAAGATTCTGTTCCCAACAGCCACTGTGCCTCAGGCTCTCCCGAGAAACTGTGGGCCGGGACAACTCACGTGTTATCGTCAAAGCAAATGCACACTACACTGAAGCCCGCACAAGGGCTCTCCTGGCTCCTGGAACAGGCAGCTATTTTGGGCTACAAATTATAGCTTTGAAAGATGTGGCTGTTTGAAGTGAGGGCTTAATTATTCCCGTGGCCCAGCACTCTTGGGGCTGGCTTTGGGAGCTCTATATTTTATCATGGTGACAAGAGGAGCCCAGATTTCAGGTGAAGGTTTGGGAGGCAGTGGCCAGCTCTCTGCCCTCTGCGTGGGTAGTCTCAAGAGAGATGATGTGGATCTCCCAGAGAGGCCACTGTGGGGAAGTGTCCCCGGCTGGAGTGACACATAGCCTGAAACCTGAAGCCAAAAGCGGACCAACCCTCCTCCCTCGGCCACAAAAACCCTCAGGCCATGGACGGCCCAGTGAGGTGCCAGTGCTCACCCACAGCTGCTGGGGAGGCTCTGTCTGGAGCAGACAGAGGAGCAGGCTCATGAGAGGGATGGCTGGTCCCACTGGGCTTTCCTCCCTTCACCACACCTAGGCCAGGGCCTTGTATCCAGAACCCTCCCCGCTCTGTCGTCCTGCACCTCATCGGCTCAGGGCTCCAGCATTCCTCCTGCGGGCTTGACTTGAGGGCCTTCCTGTCCTATGGCCTCAGCTAGTACCCTTCCACACCGTCCTGTCCTGTGGCCTCAGCTAGTGCCCTTCCACACCGTCCTGTCCTGTGGCCTCAGCTAGTGCCCTCCCGCCCAGTATGCGGCGGGTAAGAGGACATTAGGTCTGAGTCCAGTCACAGCCTGGGGCTCCACAGGCTGAGGGTTCACAGGGGAGCCTTCACACTGGAAGCCTTCAAAGAACCTGCTCACAGAACCAGGGCCTTGCTCCTCAGATCAGCAGCCAAGCCCTTCCACAGGCTCTTCCTCTGACATGCCCCAAGCTCCTGTCATCTCGCCCACCTTCCTCAGTACCTGGATGTTATGGCTACCACCTGAAAGAGGGGGCTGTGAATCCCTGACTGCCCAGAAGGCGGAGAATGGCTACCGGAACGTTAAGAGAAGACAGGAAACGGTCCGAGAGCAGACCAGACCTAAGGAAACAAGCTCTGAAGCTGCTTACTCTTAAAGCCAGTCTCCAGCCAGCAGGGTTTGGGGGCACTGGACCATGTTTGAGGTCCTGGGAAGACAGGTCTTGGGAACATCCATGGTCCACTGCCCCCAGACCTGCTCCCCCGTCGGTAAGTGTCCCGGCCCAGCTATCCACACTGTCTACCAGACTCGGCCCACTCCTCCATCTCCATCCTGCGGCGTCTGAAGTCTAGTCCTCCCTAAACCATGGTAACTTGGCACATGGGGGGGGGGGACTGCACCACTGCTCCTGCCCACAGCTCCTGCGTCCATCTCAGGGCATGTGACACAACAGCACCATCCGCCGACCCTTCTGTGATCCCTGTCACTTAGAGAAGCACAAAGTCGTCACAACCAAGTGAGAAGGGTCGTCTGCTAAGCACCTACCATGCGTCGTCTACTCAGAGGGGAAACTGAGACAGACAGACACTCAGACACAATCACAGAGCCATAGGGGCTGAGGCCTGAAGATCAAGTCTGATTTTAGCACAGTGAGGAGGCCTCAGAAAAGTTCCCAGACTCTTGGTGACTGTCGAACACTGCAGTGGACAACTCTGGGCACAGGAAAACCCGAAACTGAGACACGCAGGCTGCCCAAACAGGAGCCAGCACTGTCGGTGGCACCGGGATTTGAGCAGAAGGGTGCAGAGCCCACGGCACAGACCCAAGGGTAATCCTCCTGTCCTTCTCTTCCCCAGGAAACTCCAAAGACGCTCCATGTGGAAAGAGGGGAGGAGAGATCTTCAAGAAAACTGCTGAAGGAAAGCACAGGCAAAAACAAAAACTCAGACACCGTGAGAAAATGAGGGACGGGAAGGGTCTGCCCACGGATTATACACTAGTCAAGGGGGCTAGAAAGATGGTTCGGCAGTTAACAGTACCTGGTGATCTTCCAGGGGACCTGGGTTCAATTCCAGATACCCACAAGGTGGCTAAAAACCTCCTGTAACTCCAGTCCTGGGGGATCCAGCACCCTCTTCCGGCCTCTGCAGGCAGCAGGCACACGGTGCAGAGACACACAAGGGAGGCAAACACCCACACACAATTCTTATTTTTAATTTAACTAGTAAAAGGCTCTGGTCACATCAGCGTCCCACTGCTACCTTGGGGAGGTCAGTAACAGCTCCCTGCTCTCATTCTTATCTTAATCTGGGGGAAGAGGTGTGTGTAGGCGATACCCAGCAGAAGAGAGTAAGCTGACCAATGACCACCACCGCCCCCTTAATAACAACTGGGGGCCTCACGGTCCCATGTAGCCAGGGAGGAACCTGAGGCTCAGACACACAACTGCAGAGCCCACTGGGATCTGAGCCAGTGAGTCGTATGCAAGCGTGCCCATTTGAACCACGTTACACTGCGCCTCCATCAATTCTCTACCACTACAGGCGGCTCTCCTGTCCCTGCTTTGCAGAAACTGGGCAAATTATATAATTTCTCCAGAGGTTACCTAGTTTCCATGTCTCATTAAATCCAAGACACCTCAGTTTTAGATGCACTGTTCACTTAAGTGCCCCAAGAACGGAAAGGTGCTATCAGCTAAGTTTAACACACACCGCCAAGTGTACAACACACACCAATCTGAACTGTCAGCATGCAAAAGGAAAAAGGTGTCTCCAAATCTGGCCTGAGTGTAGCGGGGATGGGGATCCAGTGTTCCTTATCCTATGTGTACCAACGGTGGTCGACGACTCCATTCACACTTGTGCACAAGCACGCACACATACACACACACACACACATATATATATATAATATATATATATATTTTCTCAGTGTCCCCTGTCACTGTTGCTCTAAGAGCCTTCAAGCCTTTGCTAATAACTGGTACAGCTGCACAGATAACTACACAAGGATGTGCTGGCCAAGCCCGCCTTGCAGACAAGGACCTTGCTCCACCACATGGCCGTCACCTCAAGGTTATTACCCTGAATTGCCAGGCAGAAGTTGTTCTGACCACCACCCACGGTACCAGCCAAGTCAGGCCGTCTGGCCGCACTTCAGTGGAGCTGCAGAGCTCAAAGTGGCCAAGCTGGACAAGCAGGTACATCTGGCTCCCTGGAAGATTACCAAGGACAGTCACCTAATGTGGTCAGTGGCTGCACAGCCTGCACCTTTTAGCCTGGCCCCTCTCCAGACTTCCTGCGGCCTCTGCAGCTATCTCAAGCCGCAGCATTTTAATAAGGCGGATTGTGGGCTGCTGGGCAGGCAGTACTGCTCCAAGTGAGCCTTCACCCCGGGGAACAGGTGCAGGCACAGACAGATCACGGTTAGAGTGAGGGGTGGTCTGGCAGAGGAACAGAGGGCCGCTCTCCCTTGTACACTACTGCAGCCTGTGTAGAGTTAGGCAGAGTGGGCCAAATGCGGCTCCACACCAAGCCCCTGGAGGGAAGGCTGTCACCTCAGAATGTGCTCTGCATCTCATTCACAGATTGCCACGCAGGCGCCAGTCACTTGGACCTCCAGGCTGATGTGTAGAGACTGAGCTGGTTTCTTTAAAAATGAAGGCAATGGGCAAGGACTTTGCTTCTCCTGCACAGATCCTCAGGAGGTGGCATACCACCCACCCTACCCGATTTCCTGTTTCATCAAGACAATACCTGCTAGCTACCCTGTTGGGGACTGATGATCCCGAGAAAAAGCTACAGTCACCGGGCATTGCTGCAAGCGGGCAGGCATGCCTGGGAGGCAGGCACTTGTGGTGTCCTCATGCCGAAGCTGAGGAAGCTGAGGCAGCTGAGGCAGAGAATTCAACAGTCTACCTCAAGCAGTGAGGGATGGAGCCAAGAGCCAGGTCTATACTCAGATGTTTTCAGGCTCCCAAACCTATTTTTCTACCTAAGCAAACAGGCCCTGGGAGGTGGGTGTGTGAGGAGCAGGAACAGGCTGGGGTTGACACAGGCATTTCTCTCGGGGAAACCAGTGAGCAGAAACAAAAGAAAAACTTCTATGCTCTCCTGCCTGAACACAGGGACTTAGATTGGGAACCAGGAGCAGACACACAGACACAGACACACAGACAAAGACACACACACACACCCCTACCTTTGGCTCTAACCCCTTTCCACTCCAGCGAGCTGGGCTACAAAGTGTGGGTTCTCTTTTTATGACTCCAGGCTTGGACGTGGGGGCAGGGACAAGATGACCAGAGAACACCCTGCCTTCTCCCACACCCTAGTTAACAGCCTAGTCCACGGAACAGTCACCAGGCCTTCCAGGACTGCACAGCGAGGTCCTGGTTTTTGTTTTTTCTTCTGGTTTTTATTTTCAAAGGAGGGGTGCTAGAAAGACATCTCAGAGGTGAAGAACATGCGCTGCTCTTCTAGAGGACCTGAATTTGGATTCCCAGCACCCACGTCAGGTGCTCACAGCTGCCTGCAAGTTGCAAGGAGATCCAATTCCTCTGGCCTCTGCCAGCACTTGCACTCAAGTGTGCATGCATGTGCACACACACTTAAAAAAGAAAAAATTCAGGGGCTGGAGAGCTGGCTCAATGGTTCCCAGCACCCACGTCAGGTGCCTTACAACTGTCTGTAACTCCAACTCCAGGGGAATCAGATGCCTGACGGCACCTGCACTCACATGCATACACCCCCACACAGATACATACACCTACACATAACTAAGAATAATAATAAACCTTAAAAACAAAACAAAAGATACTTAAAAAAATTAAAAAAAAATTTTTTTAAGACAAGGTCTCTGTGTAGTCCTGGCTGTCCTGGAACTAGTTCTGTAGACCAGGCTGGCCCCAAACTCATAGAGATCCATCTGCCTCTGCCTTCTGAGTGATGGGATCAAAGGTGTGCACCATCACAACCTGGCTTTAAAAAACTTTCAAAGATAAGGCTCCCACAGACAAAGACACAGATCTTAGTAACTGTCTGTCTTAGGGTTTCTATTGCTGTGAGGAGACACCGTGACCACGACAATTCTTATAAAGAAAACAATTAATGGGGATGGCTCATTTACAGTTTCAGAGGTTCAGTCCATTATCATCATGGCAGGGAGCATGTCAGCATGCAGGCAGACATGGTGCTGGAGCTGAGAGTCCTACATCTTGACTCAGAGGAGGCAACAGGAAGTCGACTGACTGTCACACTGAGAGAAGCTTGAGAAGAGACCTCAAAGCCCGCCCCTACAGCAACACACTTCCTTGGACAAGGCCACACCTCCTAATAGTGCTACTCCCTTTGGGGCCATTTTCTTTCAAACCACCACACTGTCAGATCTCCGTTTTCATTTGAATAATGTTGACCCGGCTGGGAAAGAACTTGCTTGTCGGAGAAGACAATGCCAGTTGAACCAATTACATTTCTGACCAGCAAGGGAGCATCTCCTCTCTGCTAAAGAAGCCAAGTGTAGGGTGAGACACGGGGTCATCACTAGAGCCTACCTGCTGGACGAGGCTGAGCTGGAGGTCACACAGACAGCTATGGCTCTGGGCCACTGTAGAGGTCCCTGACCTTCAGCTGACCCTTCCAGGATACACACACATCTCTGGCTGTTGCTTTTGCCCCATCAACCCCTTCCTAGGTCACTAGAAAAAGTAAGAAAGGGATCAACAGTCTCCCCTGGTACCCACAAAGGTTCTGAGAATCCACATTCTTGCTCCTTAACAAAACTGTAGGATCCTGAGTAAGGTTGGTTGGGCCACCCAGAATCCATTAGTTTTAATGGGCACGTGTGAACTGGCTGATGCTAAATTCCATGTAGCTAACAGTAGTACGATGAGGCCCTAGACACTTGGTAGGGACTGCTTTGTGCAGACACCTGGCATGAGAAAATGAGACTTCCAAGCCCAGGCTTTGGAGAGCATAACCTGACCCCCACTGTAGCCTCTGGAGCAAGCTGCTTTGAAATGAGGTCAAGTTAAAAGCTGCCAACAGTCCTGCCCAGGAGAAACAGCCACTCACTCATTCCAGCCACTGGTAACTCAAGTGGCACCCTAACTCTTAGTCACACCCACACTGGAAAAATGGATGGGAAGAGGTGTCTAAAACACATACTTGAACCCCAGATAGAGATGAACCCCAAAGCTGTGTGAAGGCATCCCTGGGACCCTTAAGGGATAGGTGCCCTGGATTATGTGGCCAACTGCCCACAGTAGAGAGGTAGAGGGAAGTCTAGGGCACCTGGCGCCAGAGAGGATCTGCAGAGAGATGGAGACAGAGCCAAAGACGACGTCAGCGTGTGGGCTACTTAGTGGGTCTTGTAACTGGTCCTGCCCCTACCTGATAAGAGCTGGCCTGGATGAACCAGGAAATGGGCCCCAGGCAGCTATCCGCTCCAAGACACAGCTACCAGCGTTCACCAGCAAGGCTTCTACTAGTTTCAGTTGTGTGGTGGAAAACACGTGATTTGCAACCATCCACAGTCACATGGACAGGCTTATCTGACCAGACTCAGGCTGAGGGCAGGAGGCTCAGAGCAGCGTCAGTCACACAGACATCTCTCTTCCCTGAGAGATGCCATTTACCCCTCAACTCCAAGGACTTCAAGACAGCAGAGCCATGTCAGGGGACTTGGGCAGCAATTTCTAGTGTCCAGGCCACTGCTGCTCTCACCCTGTCCCCTGCTGCCTGGAAGCAGTACCGCAGAGCTTATTCCCTGCTCTGTCTCCACGCACAGCTAAAGCCCGCAGCCCTGCTGGACACACCGTGTTGGACATGACACTCACTTCGGGGCCTTTACAGTTGCTGTTCCCTCTGCCTGTTCGTCTTCTGTCAAGATGTCCCTTCTCAGCAATGACTTCCCTGGCCACTGCGTTAAACCCCCCCCTTTCGCTCTTCCTCCCTGCTTGCTCTCCAGCCCGTCTCACAGGCTGCCTGACTTCTGGCTGGTCCTGCCTCACTCCCGTAACGTAGCTCCACGCAGCAGCAAGGATTCACATCCATTTCATTCACCGACAAGAGCCCTAACACTGCGCACAGAAGCTGGCTTTAAAAACCAGATACCTAAGTTTCTATGGAAGGAAAGACCGAAGCAGCACTTGCCCTGTGCCAGGCATTGTGGGAAAAGTGCTCTGCCCTGAAACGCCACCCGACAGAGGAGACTGCAGTGCCATCCAGGAAAGAAGATCACCATGTCCAGGGAAATGCCAGTCGGGCACGACGGAACAGTACACCCAGCTGGTCAGGGCAGGACCCCCATTTGTCTAGCAGTGATACCTGAGCGGCCTTCCTCATTTCACGGCCAGTGATTTGATGCCATAAAGACCTAGTTACTGAGCCAAGAGCAGGCAGAGCTGACCCGGGCAACACGGACCACCACCCAGGCCAGGGCACTAGACTCACTAACGCCAGATGGTGGGCCAGGCAAGGAATCTTCCTTTGAAACACAAACCCTGTGCCAGCAGACAGCACAGGCCAGAGGGTAGAGTGGAACTCTCTGCCTAGGCTGTTCCAACCCCTCCCCAGAGATGCCCACCCATCTGCAATCTCATGGGAAATCTCTCCCAGCCCAGCTCCTCCTGACCCTCACCTAAAATAAATACACTGAAGTAAAATCCTGAAACCCTCAAGGCAAGCTTCACTGTGGAGAAACCAGAGCCACACCAGGCTACCAAGAGGGACTGCCAGCCCCTCAAAACAAGGTACCTAGTCAGCACCACCACCAGACTGGGAAGGACGGAGGAGTGAGCTGTGACAGCCCTCAGGG
>CABHPQ010160719.1:0-23681 GCA_902168405.1 Peromyscus aztecus | reverse complement strand
GGGGGGGAGAATGTGTTCCTGGATGTCTCAGAATCCAGAAGGCATTCCACCAGAGTCCCACAGATGTGCCTTGTAGCTTGATTGATGGGGCAGGTGGTGACCAAGCCCCAAGGTGGCCCCAGGGAGGAATGAGTCTTTTAGGATGACTGCCCAGAATATCATGTGACTATAGATCCTGCCTATAGACAGAAGACATCCAAACAAATGTTTAACTCTTCCTTTTCCATGATGATAGAAGTTTAAGTTCAGAGTTCGAATTCTGATTCTGCTTTCCTCCAGCTTTTGGACCTTGGGCAATAGTTCTGTTTCCTTGAGCTCTAATTTCTTCATCTGGAATTACAGACCATATATACTGTATATACAACACACACACAAGGAATTCTGAGCTCTCCTAAGGATTTTAATCCCATGTAAAGTGAAGGGCTTCCAAGCTTTTTTTTGTGGTGAGTCTCACTGTATGCTGAGGCTAGCCTTGAACTCTGTCTTCCTAGTTCAGCCTGAGCACTGGGGTTATAGGGGCGTACCCCCATGCCTGGTGTGACTTCTTAAAGCTATACATGATATTGGTATAATGGCTACTAAATTTTTACCTATGGTCTGTTTGTAATCATACTTAGAGTATATAATTATCCTTTTAGTTTTCTTTTTAAATTATTTACATTTTCCCTCTTTAGATTTATTTACTCGATTTTTATGTGTATGAGTGTTTTGCCTGCATGTATGTCTGCACCACATGCATGCCTGATGCCAGCAGAAGTCAGAAGGGGGTGTCGGATCCCTTAGAACTGGAGTTACAGATGGTTGTGAGCCACCAGGTGAGTGCTGGGAATCAAACCTGGATCCTCTTCAAGAGCAGACAGCGTTCTTAGCAGCCAAGCCATGTCTCCAGCCCCCAGTCTTCTGTTTTAGCCACTAGACCTGTAGATCTCCATTGCAGAGGGTTTTGGCCAGTGTCTGGAGATTTTTTTGTTTGTCCGAACTAGCTAGAAGAGAAGCAGAGAAGGGGAATAATTGACATCTAGTGCATAGAGACCAGGAAGGCTATCGGATATTCTAAAGTGCGTAGTGTGCACCCCAAAATAAAAAATTACTGGCTCCCAAATGTTAATAGTGTCAAGGCTGAGATCGGCTACACTAGACTTTCTGTCCTCTGAGGTCAGTGACTGTATCTAATTCATTCATCTGTGTCCCCAGTTGTCCAGTGTGATGTTCAAAGCCTGGGAGGCAATCCATATGCATTAAAGGAATGAATGAGGACTTGGAAGGCCTCCTGCACCCTGGCGTCCCAGGAGTTTGGCTTACAGGATGTTTTGAATGGGCAGGAGAGATTTAGATGAACCTGCATGATGAACAGCCGCTCAGTAATTCGGAGCAAAGGCTTTCAGAGTGCGCACGCTATTTCCCCCCTGAGCAGGTGCACAGGGGCCTGAATTCACGGCTCATGGCTGTGTTACCGCTGTATTGCTGTGCCAGACACAAGGCCCATCTTGATTCTCAAGTGGGCTGGGAAAAGGGGGCCATAGGTGCTAACAAGAACCGCCCTGTCAGCTGAGCCCTGGGATCTGCCAGGCTGGGGCACACGCAGCTGCTGTCAGCTTCCTGTTTGTTCCCGTTCTGGTGGAATGAAGGAAACCCACTGAATGGCTGTTTTTCCACTGACATTTACAGCAATGTGATGGGCCCTGGATTAATGAGGTCAAGCTACAGTGTGAAATCTGCCTGATAACTTGAAGCCTGGCCAGCAGGAAGACACGCTTTTTCTTTGGGCTGTTTGATGTTTCTGGATGGCTTTGGGCAGGAAGCAGGGGTTATGGCTGCTCAAAAGAAGGACATACTTTATGCCCTAGGAGTGTCGAGCCTGGTGTGGTCTCTTTTTCTAATTTATTGTGAAGGCTTATTTTAACGTGGACTTTGAAATAACCAGCTTGTTAAAGCAGAGATTCACTTTCAGTCACACAGGTTGCTGAGTAGGAACCTGGCCCATAGATAGGATACTACTCCCATACCCCCTCCCTGCCTCAAGTAGAAGTTAGAACTTAATTCAGGTAGGGGGAGGGTTGCTGGGTATGTGCCTCAAACTGATTGGGGTAGGGGAGTCTGATTTGGCTGGGCTCAGGCTTCAGCAGCTGCGTCTCTTAAGCTCCTGGGAGAGGGTGTGTGCCACACTACTGATTTGCAAACTTTCCTGAGTAGCAAGCATCTGGAGAACCCCAAGTCTACAGGTGAGGGTTCCTGGTGTGGACCACTCAAGCACAAAAGACAGTTCAGCCTGTGCCTGTTTGCACAGCCATCTGCTCTGCTGGCTGCTTTCAGAGTCACAGATGTTAAGTATGCCCAGGCCTGGGACCAGACGCCCGTGACAGGGTGCTTGGGCTCAGGGAACAACTCAAGCAGCCAGAATTGGTGTGACTGAGTTCACAGTGCTTCCGAAAGCACTTGTCTAGGGATGCACCACTCCTGGGCCATCTGGTCACTGGGGTTTTTCCAAAAACACAGATCCCCGGGCCCCAGCCTCTCTCACCTGTGTCACAGTTAGTCCGAATGGGCCCCTGGGAATCTGTATGTTTCAAAATACGCCAGGAGATTCTGATTCACAGCTGGGGGTGTGTAGGGGACGGGTACCCGGTGTAGGTGTCCAGCAGGGCTTGGATCCTGATGCAGGGTTGTGTACAGCCCATTGACACCTGGCTAAAAGTGGTGCCTGAATCTAGCTTGTGCTTGCTTGCCAAGCTCTGTGCCCTGCAGGGTTGTCTCTGCCTAGAGGGAAGGACACCTGCTTCTTAATTGATCATGAGCATGTGGTTTTTATGAGCATGCCTCTAACTCTTCAGTCCTCCTCAACTAAGTGAGGGCAGTATTACTATCCTGACTCTACTGCTCGGGAAAGTGAAGGGCGGACAGGCTCAAGGACATCCCCAAGGTCACACCACCAACAAATGGCAATTAGGATTTGAATCTAGTCCATCTGGCTTCAAAGCCCTTGTCCTTCATTACCACATGTGCTGACGAGAGAGAGAGAGAGAGAGAGAGAGAGAGAGAGAGAGAGAGAGAGAGAATGGGAGGTCAGAGGACAACCTCAGCTGTTTGTCCTCACCTTGCACCTTGTTGGGAGACCGGGTCTCTTGTTTTTTGCCAATGTATGCTCCAGGCTAGCTGGCTGGGAAGCGTCTGAGGATTCTCTCATCTGCCTGCTCTCTCCAGCTAGGATTGCTGGGATTGCAGACGCTCTATACTGTATTCATTTTTCTATGGGCTCGACGGATCTAAACTCTGTTTCTCACACTTACATGGCAAATACTGTACCCACATCCCCAGCTCCTGCTCTCTGACTTACCGCTGTGTAACAATGCTGTCTTCTCTCTGTGGGGACGTCCCACTCAGGGTGAGTCTCTTCTAGTCTTTCTTCAGACTGGGGAAACTAGCAGTGACCTTGGCCAGCTTTGGTGGCACACCCGCCTCCACCACCTACTGCAATCCTGAGCGTGTTCCTTGTTTGTCCTGGATAGCCGAGCCTCAGTTTCCCTATGCGTAAAGAAAGCATAGCAATAATATGTGATGCAGATGATTAAATACTGAGTGTGCCCAGCAACAAGATGTATGGATATAAATAAATTAATCCCGCAGGCTTACTGTCGGCATGGGCTTCTGTGTTTCCTGGATGGCTGTAGCGCGGAGAGATAGGGAACACTGTGTCGTTATGTCCCGGGGACTGGGTCATTCTTGTTCTTCACCAGGTTGCTGATGGTCATGGCTTCCTTCAGCATCCTTAGCCCCTGGGCCCTGCTTCTTGTACTGTTGAGGCCCTGGTGTCTGTGGCAGTCCAGTGAGCTCTTAGTTCAGTGTCTCCTTCCGAGCTGGCTCTGTTGCTTGTCATCTAATTGAAGTAAAAGCAACTCATGCTAACACACGCTCTCCTCAGCACCCCTGGCCCTTCTTGGTTACTTTCTAGAATCACTAACATCCTCAGCTGCCCTGTGGACAGGACAGAGAGCGAATGTCACGTGATAGACACAGCCTCTTGCTTTATAGTGAAATAGGAATGATTTTAACCAAGATTCCATTTGGTTCTTTTCCCTTTGACATATAGTATTAAGGCTTTTTATTATTGCTGTGTTTTATGCTTTTTAATTATACATAGGATGCAAACACATCATAAAAACCCCAACACTACAGAGATGTGGAAAATGTAAAGTAAAACTCCCCACTGCCCTCCCTAGACTCTCATCCCCTTCTCCGGAAGGAATCCCCCAGTGCTTAGCTTTCTGTACATTTTTTATGCACACACAAACTCATATTCATTTACATGTTTATCTTTCTTTCTTCTTCACACATCTAGGTCACACTCCTCTGAGATTTCCTTTTCAACTAACTTGTCTGAGCACATGCCAACACATGTATGTCTGTCTGAGTCTTTAAGGTCGGGAGGAATCTCACTGGTAAAAATCCACCCTCATTTATTTTGTTGTTCCTTGTTGATGATTAAAATTGCTTCTAGGGACTGGAGAGACAGCTTAGTGGGTAAAAATGCATACTGCTCTGGAGGACTTGGGTTCGATTCCCAGCATCCACATGGTGGTTCACAACTTCTAGCTGTAGGGGACTGGGCTCCCTGGTTCCCCCTGGAACCTGCACACACTTGGCATACACTTGGCACACACTCGACACACACTCACACAGACAGACAGACGTGAATACACATAAATCTGTAAAGACGGCTTTTTGTTCTTTTCCTGCAGCAAGAGCATATTGTGGCATCCTGGCTTCTACAGGTTTTTTTCTTTGTGCAGCACTCCTAATTCACCCATAAGCAAATGTTGTTGCAGTTAGAACTGGGCCAGCTCTTGCTGACTTGTTTCCTCTGGTGTGGACGCTGCACCAGCCTTCTTCCCCCTGCGTGGACGCTGCCCCTGCCTTCTTCCTCCTGTGTGGACGCTGCCCCCGCCTTCTTCCCCCTGCGTGGATGCTGCCCCTGCCTTCTTCCCCCTGTGTGGACGCTGCCCCCGCCTTCTTCCCCCTGCGTGGATGCTGCCCCTGCCTTCTTCCCCCTGTGTGGACGCTGCCCCAGCCTTCTTCCCCCTGTGTGGACGCTGCCCCTGCCTTCTTCCCCCTGTGTGGACGCTGCCCCTGCCTTCTTCCCCCTGCGTGGACGCTGCCCCTGCCTTCTTCCCCCTGCGTGGACGCTGCCCCTGCCTTCTTCCCCCTGTGTGGACGCTGCCCCTGCCTTCTCCCACACGGATACTACGTGCTTTACTTCTTCATAGGTACCAGCTGGGGAGACTTTATTGGGGTGTCCAGGGCCAGGAGTGTTTTGCAACCCCCCCCCCCCAGATTTTGGAATATTTTCAAATACACAATGACATGCCTTACAGATGGGACCCAAGTCCAAACATGAATTCATTTGTTATCTCCACCTCTCTCTCTTCCTTCTTTCTTACCCCTCCTCCTCCTCCTCCCCCTCCCCCTCCTCCTTTCTCTTCTGTACTGGAATTGAATCTAGGGTTCATGAACATAGGCAAGCACTCTATTACTGAGCTATAACCCACTCCTCTTTATGAGTGTGTGTGTGTGTGTGTGCTGTGTGCTGTGTGCGCGCGCTCGCGCTCGAGCATGTGGGCATACATGCATGTGGAAGCCAGAGGTCAACATCCAGTATGTTGCTCCTTAGCCACTTTTCACCTTACCTTTGTAACAAGGTCTCTCACTCAGCTGGAGCACACCAACTGTGTCAGATTGTGGGCCAGAGGCCTCAAGGACCTTCCTGTCTCTTCCTCCTCAGTGTTAGGATTATAGGCCTAGATCACCATGCCAGCTTTTACGTGGATACTGGGGAATCAAACTCAGGTCCTCATGCTTGGGCTGCAAGCACTTTACTGACCGAGCCATCTTCTCAGCCCCTGAGCACCCCTTTTACATTTTTTTTTTTTAATTTTGTGACAGGGTTTTGTTAAGTAGCCTTGATGGTTTTAAACTTGTGACTCTTCTGCCTCAGCCTCCTGAGTAGCTGGGAGGACAGGCCTGTACCATCATGCCTGGCTTCACATTTGTTTGTCTGTTTTTAATAGACACTGTATACAAAGCCAGAAGGTAATCTACTATAACACTGTTAGTGCACTGGGTTTGACTGTAGCCTTTCGCAGGTCAAGGGCGAAACTAGCCCTTTCTGGTTTCATGGCAGATCTCAAAAAGCTTTGGAGTTTGGAGCATTTTGGATTTTGGATATTTGGTTGCTCAACCTGTTAAATAACCTGAGCCAGATTTTGCAGTGATTTTTTTGACCATTGGATGATGGCTTTATAAAGATGGTTGACTTCATTCCACTTGTCCTTATGCTTCGGATTAAATATAAAATTAAATTAAGCCAGCATTTGCCCTTAGGTTGATCTCATCTAGGGCTGGCAGAAGTGGGCGAATAAAACAGGAGCAACACAGTGTGGTTCAGGTTGTACCACAGGCATGCATGTGCTCAGCCAGCTGCTATTGATCAGCCCTAGCTTCATGGTCCGCGCAGATGAGCTCATCAGACATAGCATGGCCTGTGTCAACCTGGAATGAGGTGGTTGACATCTTCAGAAGAAAACAGCTTGAAGCAGGGATGGTGGTGTGTGCCTGTATAATGCCAGCACTTGAGAAGGATCATGAGTTCAAGGCCAACTATGATTCTGTCTCAAACTCCCCAGGGAATAGGGAAGAGAATCAAATAAATGATGCAGATACCTGGGGAGCAGCAGACAAGGCAGGAAGTTAGGAAGGGACAATTCCAAACTAGGCTTTTTGGTGGTTTCCACGTTTGCTAATGGGGTTCATTTTGAGAAAGGTTTTGCAGGTAAATCTGAAGCCTGCAGTGATTTCTTATCCCTCCCATGTGGGAGGAACCATTCGCTAGTCCGGAAAGACAGAGATTGAGGGAGCAGAGGGCTTGCTTTCAAAACTCACACTCCTGGAGGTCACAAAGGTTGGATGTGGGTGGTATGCTTGACTCTGATGGATCAGAAGCACAGAGCACTTTTCAGTAAGGAAGTATCAGAGATCTCCCTGTGGTTTTTAAAGGGGTCTCCTATGCAAAAAGAAGGGGCTTGTCCAGCTGGAGGGGGGGTTTCACACACTCAGAGGCAGCCAAGCCTGAGCTAGACATTTCCCGGTTCCAGGCATCTATTCACTCACCTGGGTCGGCTCAAGGCAATGAGCAGTTGAGGATATCAGCTGGAAGGGAACCCACTTGTTATTTTATGATGTTGCTCGGCCCATGATGCAGAGATCACTGTAAAGCCCTGAGATTGAGCAGAAGACAAAGGTCCTGGTTCTAAGCCCTGCAGTCAAGCCCCGACTGCAGAGGCAGCTTGAGCAGTGGTTAGGAATGAAAGTTTGGGCTTGGAGAGGTGGCATGCGCCTTTAATGCTAGCACTTGATAGGCAAGGACAGGTAGATCTCTATGAATTGGAGCCTGGTCTACCTGGCAGGTTTCAGGCCAGCCAGGACTACATAGTGAGTCCCTGTCTCACAAAACAACAAACAAACAAACAAACACAAAGCCTGGGAAGATGAAAACACAAAACATAAAATAAAGACTCAATAAATGGAAGTGCTGCCTCTGATAAGACTGTTGAGAGTCTTAAACTGTTGCTCTTATCCTAACAACCAAGGCAGGGCGAATACAACACGAAACTAGAGCTGTTCTAAACCTGTCAGAGATGAGGGTGCTAAGAACTTAAACGAACCAGTTCCAAAGAGGTAAGAGGTTGTGTAAGAACAGTAAGACTGTGTAAGAATGAGGTCTTGCGTTTGGATTCCCAGCCAGGCATGGCCCTGCACACCTGTAAGCCCTGCACTGTGGGAGGCAGACGCAGGGTTATTGGCACTTGCTGGTACCAGCCTAGCTTCAGGATCAGCGAGAGACCCTGTCTCGAGTGACTGTGGTGGAGAGTAAAAATGCAGGACACTCAATGTATTCCTCTGCCGTCCGTGTTTGGGTGTGCTTGCATGCATGTGCACCACCACACACACAACTAAAAAAAAAAAGTACCTTTCTCCAAGGCCTGTTATAAGCACTAAATCTGACCAAGTAGGTAAAGCACTCAGCTTGGCGTCAGGAATGCAGTTGGTAATAATTCCAAGGACAAGGACATTATTTCATCATGGAGCCTGTTTTCCACGTTGAACACATTAGCATCCTCTGGTGCCCTTCATGTTCTACAGAGAAGGTCTTGCTTTAGACCTTCTGGGGAATTAGAACTTTCTTCTCCAAGAAATAGCAGGGATGGTTGCCAAGTCCTGACATGGTGGTTCTTGGAGGCACATCACACGCACCTGGGAAACTTTTAAACCTATCAATTCCTGGCTGTACCTCAGACCCATTAACCTAGAACGTGCCGAGGATGCACTCTCACACACCAGTGTTCTTTTTAAACTTGTAATGATCCATTATGGAAAAAGGAAAGCAATGCAGAAAATACATACAACTTTGTGGCATGGCTTCTCTCCTTTGCCTGGGTTCCAGGGATTGGAGTTGGATCACCAGACTTGTGCAGCAAGTACCTTTACCCGTTGAGCCATCTTGTTGGGTTTCTTTTTAAAATGAAGAAAAACAACAACAACAACAGCAAAACAAAAACAAACAACAACAACAACAACAACAACAACAAGCCAGCGGTGGTGTGTGTGTGTGTCTGTCTGCAGGTGTGCATTTGTGCATGTTTGTGGATGTGTGTGGAGGCCACACATCTGATTGTCTTTATGCTTTCAGTCCCACCTCTGTTTTTTTGAGGCAGGGTCTCTCACTGAGCCTCAAGCTCATGGTTTTGGCTATTCTGGATGAACATGATCTCCACAGATCTGCTGGTCTCTACCTCCCCAGCACTGGCTTTAGGCTTTTAAGTTTTTATTTTTGTATTAAAAACAACATGAATGATGAGGATCTACATTCAGAAAATATATACATTTTAATACCCATTTCATCCCTAGGAAGACATACATTTTAAGTGGATTTTTCACAAACTGAATACGTCTGTGTTATTCATTTCTTATTCAAGACATAGAACATTCCCAGTACCCCAGCTGTTCTGCCTCTGTCCAGTCATTCTTCCTTGACACTGCCTTCCTGCTTGCTAACAGTTATTTCTTCTTGCTGAATTTTACATAAGGGGAATCATACACTAGGCATCCTTTATGTGTCTAAAAAATATTGGTGAACATTGTTTCTGTGCCTCACCCTTATTCTTGAGGACTGGATGGTGTTCGTTCCCACTGCTGTATGATATTCTGTTACAGGGATACAGCGCTCACCCACTGTGCTGTTGTTGCTGGATGTTTTGGATTGTTTCTGTCTGCACGCATGGCTGTGTACCACTTGTGTGCAGAGTGCTTGAGGGCCAGAAGAGGGCACCTTATTCCCCTGAGACTGGAGTTGTAGACAGTTGTGAGCAGACACGTGGTTGCTGGGAATCAAACCCAGGTCCTCTGAAAGAGCAGTCAGTGCTCTTAGCCATCTCTCCAGCCCCATTTTGGATTGTTTATATTTTGGGTCTATTACAAATGACTCTGTTGGCTTTCTGATAAACGCCCTTTAGCGACTGCACATAGGCCCTTCTGTTGAGTCTGTTCTAGGGATGGAACTGCTGAATTTAGGAGTGTGTTTACTCACATTTGTCAGATATTGCTGAGTGTCTTTAAGAATGTGTTTGCACCAATGCATATCCCACTCAGGGCACGGGAACCTGTGCAGAACTGTTGCTGTTGTCTGTGGTTTTGCTCGGGATTTGGGTGTGTATTCACAGCATCTCCAGGTGATTCAGGCAGAGCTGTGCTTGGATTGAAAAGTGTTAGCAGGAAGGGGGAAGGGGCTGCAGGGACGCCTGTGGCCGGAGCTCGCCATGGACCTGGCCTGGAGTTCCATGGAGGAGGGCATTTTGCTGAGAAGAGGAATGTTCAGGAGTGTGCTTTGTGTGCACTTGGCTCGTCAGGATGGCTCTGGAGACTGAGTTGGAGCCCTTTGAAGTTCTGGGGAGAGACCAGGAAAGACTCAAGTCTCTTCCTGTTTAAGGCCTGTCTGGGATGGGAAGACGATAGGTAACTAGTAGTGTGCCTAGATACCATCCGAGATAATCTGACTTGAGGGTCATGGTGTAGTTTTGCTCTTCAGAGCTTACCTAGAGCCAGGCGCTTGGAAGATCCTAGAAAAGATAAAGTGAACAGCAGAACTGCAGAACTGTCCCTTGGAGAGGAACACAGCTCACACAGGTGCAAAGGAGAGCGGAGCTGGAGGGTTAGTAATGCTGGCTCTCTTCTGAATCTTCCTCCTCCTCTTCCTCCTGATTATCCTTCTCTTCTTTTTTCCCCCTCCCTCCCTCCCTCCCTCCCTCCCTCCCTCCCTTTTCCTTTATTTCTGAGGCAAGGCCTTGTTATCTAACCCAGAATGATCTTCAGCTCAAAGCCCTGCTTCTGCCTCTCCAGTGTAAGAAGGCCAGGCACGTTCTACCACTGCCTACTTAATGCACCTACAGTTTCGGACCGTTTGGTTTTTACAAGCGTTCATTTCTTTTACGTCTTTGAGCAAAGCTAGGATGGTTGCTTTATTAAGGACCCTTCCCTGTTGATTTCAACGTCTGTTTCATTTTGAGAAGACGGCACTGATTGCCTTTTCTCATGAGTTTGGGTCATGTTTTCCTGGTTTTTAACAGTTTTTAATTTTAGAGTAGTTTTATTTTATTTTTATTTATTTTTAAAGAGTAGCTAGGCATGGTGGTACATGCCTTTAATCCCAGCATTTGGGAGACAGAGGTAGGTAGATCTCTGTGAGTTCGAGGCCAGTGTTGTCTGTGTAGCAAATTCCAGGCCAGCCAGGGCTGTATAGTGAGAACTTGTCTCAGAAAAAAAAATTCATTCAAATTTTATTTTATGTGTATGAGGGTTCCGCCTGCATGTACATATGTGCACCATGCCTGGTGCCCACAAAGTCCAGAAGAGGGCCTCAGATCCGCCTGGAACTAGTGTTACTGTGGTAGTGAGCCTCCATGTGGGTGCTGGGAACCAAACCTGGGTCTTCTGGAAGAGCAGCAAGTACAATTAACTCCTGAGTCATCTTTCTAGCCCCTTTATAGTAATTTTAGATTACATCCTGAGTTTTGTAAAGATTCGAACAGAGTCTGGATTCTATTGTGTTTCTCAGAAAAGAAAGATTTTAAATAAGTGGCTACTAGCTTGCCCAATCTCCAGTTCCAAACAGCATCCCCCGGGCAGGCACTATAGTTAGGATTACTATTGCTGTGATGACCACCGTGACCAAAAGCTACTTGGGGGAGGAAAAGGTTTATTTGGCTTATATATCCCAAGTCACAGTCTACTGAGGGAAACCAAGGCAGCAATTCAAACAGGGCAGGCAGGATCCTGGAGGCAGGAGCTGATGCAGAAGCCATGGAGGGGTGCTGCTTACTGGCTTGCTCCCCATGGTTTGCTCAGCCTGCTTTCTTATAGAACCCAGAACTACCAGCCCAGGGTGGCACCACCCACCATGGACTGAGCCTTCCCACATTGATGACTAATTAAGAAAATGCCCTAAGGCCTGCCTATAGCTCATCTTATGGAGGCATTTTCTCAGCTGAGGTTCCTTCCTCTCAAATGACTCTAGCCTGGGTCAAGTTGACATGAAATGAAACAGCACAGTGTGCAACAGCTGAGATCTTGGTCACTTCTTTGAGTCTGATTTACACTGCTTGGCATCTTTCCAGGATATTTAGCATCCATGAAGCATTGGGTACAGTCTCCCACCCTGCTTCTCTCCCAGCCCCCTTTGTGCCTTAACTGAATGTCAGGTAGCCGTGACTGGTTTCAAACTCCCTGTGAGCTGATGGTGACCCTGAACTCCTGCTTCCCTCTCCAGGTGTGTGCTACCACGTGCTCAGCCATGAAAACACCACTTAATGTTTAGGGCTGCTGTCCCGTAATGCTATCTTTTGGTGGAGGCAGGGGGATACCTTTTTTCACCTCCCAGCTGCCACTGACTGAATTTTGCCTTCTAATTGCTTAAGTCACAAGAGAGAAATCTTTACCCAAACAAAGATTAGCTGCCACACACAGGTCTGATGGAGGGAAATTCCCTCGCATTCAAAAGCTAGAAAAATACAAGTTGCCTTGTGCTGTTTCTGTCTTTTAACTGTTCAGTCCCCTTCAGTTTCTGCCTGATTTTTGGTAATTTCCAGTAGGCTCTTCTTTGGAGAGGGAACGGGTAATGTCTAGGGTTTCACAGTTGTGTGTAGGCAGGAAGGTTGGTCCAACAGGAGCGCTGTACCCTGGCTTGTTACACAATCTTGCTGAACACAGCTTTGTCCATTCAGGAGCCCTCAGAACCACCCACCTTCCTGCTTCTGGTGCAGTGGTTGACAATGAGTACTCATTTGCTGACTAAGTAAATAAGGTTTTACATTGAAAACAAAAGTGAATTGGTAGAGAAAATTGCCAGAACAAAACCCCAAGTTAGGGCTGTGGAGATGGTTCAGTTGGTAAAGTGCTTGCACATGAGAAGTGAGAAGCTGCTTTTGGAACCCTGGTCATGAGAAGCTGGTCATGGTGGCACATACCTGTAACCCCAGTGCTGGAGAGGCAGAGGCAGGTGGACCCTTGGAATTCATTGGTTAGCCAGCCAGTCTAGCCAAATCAGTGAGTTCCAGGCACAGTGAAAGACCTTGTCTCAAGAAATAAGGTGGGGAGTGATGGAGTAAGACACCAGACATCAACCTCTGATCTCCCTCCTTCCCCCTGCATGTGTATGTGAGCATGACGTGTGCGGGAGCAACACACACACACACACACACACACACACACACACACACACACACACACCCCTCCAAATTAGTTACTTGTTAATGACCAGAGATAGGAACTAGAGAGAGATGCCATCATTTGAGGGGAAATGAGAGTGCCCCAGACATCTGAGTGCAAAGAACCATAGTTAATAGAGTGAGCCCTGGGTTTTGACTCAGGAAGCTGAATTCTATTGCTATAGTAACACGGCTTCCTGCAATGGGACTTTCAGGTTCAAAGGGAATAGAGAAGCCGAGGTCTGCTCGGAGTTCTGCACGCGCAGGAGGGAATCCGAGGGAAGAGCTCTGACTGCAGATCACAGGGGAGGGGCAGAAGTGCTGTCCCACAGTCCGCCACGGCGTGCATCTCTGCATGGTAACTCAGGAGGTCACAGGTGCAGTGCCCGGAAACTTCAAAACCTGCATTTGGATTAAAAAAAAAAATCATCAGACTGGGGAGGTTCTAGAAACCTCCTGTTTCATGTCCCAGGCAAGAGAGGATCAGACAGTCACTGCTGTGAATCTGGTCCAGGAGTTGTTCTGAGAAATGAGAATGAAAAGTCACTCACCAGAAAGGGAATATTTGGCCATGGAGGCTGATCCCCTAGGGCCTTGAAAGGGACAGGAGATGAAGGTTGGAATGAGGGACACCGTTTCCCGCCCGAGCCTAGAATTCAGTCAGTTCTAACACTAAGTGAAGTTCTGACTCGAATCAGCTATTTCTTACTCTTCGTGGATTTCATCTATTTCCCTTAAGAATCCCTCTTCTAGCCAAGTGTCATATAGTCCAGGCCTGAAATCCCAGTATTTGGGAAGTGGAGGCAGGAGAATCAGGAGTTCAAGGTCATCTTTGGCTTCATAGTCAATTCCTGGTCAGTCTGACTCAAAACAAAGCCAAAACCCAGAACAAAACAAAAACCAATAAACAAACAAGAATTATTCTTACACCAGTCAGACTTCAGAGCTCATCTTCTTTGCTTGCCTTTTTTTTTTTTCCCTTTTATTTTCCAGCAGGGGAGATATTAAACATACCAAGCAAATGGTTTAGGCACCAATCCATCAAGCAGATGGCAAGCTGATAAAGAAGAGAGGCCGACACAGAATAGCTGGGACACAGCCCTGCTTACAAGTGTCCTCACCTCGCCCAGTCTGTTTTCTGTTCTTGTTTTGTTTCGAGACACTGTCTCATATATTCCAGGCTGGTCTCGAATTTGATCTATAGCCAAGGATGACTCTGAGCTCCGAATCCACCTGCTTCTACCTCCGCTGCGCTAGGCTTACAGGCGTGTACCACCATAACTAGTGTTTGAGGTGCTGGGGATCAAACCCAGGGCCTCATGTACACAAGACGAGTACTCTACCAGCTGAGCTATAGCTGCAGCCTAGTCCTCTCCTCTTTGAAATGCAGACAACATCTACATCTTCAGAACTGTTGCACTCCTCCCAAGAGATGTTACAGTGGAGCTTGATGTGGGGAGGGGTGCTAATTCAAGAACCTGCCATTGTTTCTTGGCATGCTTTCTCCATGGGTTCATTTCATGGGCACAGATAACAGGCCCTGAAAGGCTTCCCTTTAGCTGAGCTAAGTGTGTGTTTCACTCTGTAACGATCTTGACAGTTACCTTCTCGCTTGCGAATTGGTCTGTCTGCTTTCCTAACCAATATGTCTTCTTCGTTGTCTCACTGCTAATGCTGTCGGCTCTAAAATCTTGTGCTTCACGTGGACGATCTTCTAAACCGCTTAGGTGCTTTGGGAGTCTCTCTTCTTTCCTTCTGCTGTTGTTTTTGTGCATAAACTTTGCATTTGAATCCCAGATCGGGCCACTGACTGGCAGAAAGCTGGAATCAACTTGGATTCACTCTGGCCCCTCCCTCTCCCATCCTGTCCTCCAGGTAGGACCATCTTCAAACTCAACTGCTTCCTTGGCGTTATTCTACACACCTCAGCAAATGGTTCCTATGAAAAGTCTTGTAAAACCCTCATTCCGGCAACTTCCCAACTGGCTGAGCCTGCCCCTGGCTGCAGGGGGAGGGCCAGGGGTGGGGGTGCCACAGCTCCCTAGGGCTGTTTCCCAGGAGTCTGCAGTAGAGAGAGGAGTCTTGTTAGTGATCGGACCAGAGTGCTCTTCCTGTTTGCTAGGGAGGCTGTGCAGCCCACAGTGCTGAGGATGGACAAGCCAGGGATCTCTGCATCCAGATGGAGAAGGATATCATCAGGGGGGCCCTCAACAACACGCTGTGTCTCTGTGCTCCGGGGACAGTATGAGGAGAGGAGGCCGTCGGCTGTATGTGCTACCGTTTTGTTGTAGTTGGCTCAGGAAGTCACTTTCTAGAACCCGGCCTTGACTGCCTTAGCATGATGGAGTCTAGTTCATTCTGCCCCCAGGGGTAGGTGAGCTGGAGATACCTTCGATTCTTGTCCTCCTCTGAAGTGACAGCGATTCTGTGTTGTTCAAATGAGATCCTGGGATCTGAGAGGCCCTTCTGTCTGGTTTGCATGTATGTATGTGTGTGTGCGCATGCGTGTTAATGTGCATGTGGGTGAAGCTAAAGGTTGGTGTTGAGTGTCTCCCTCTGTCACTCTCCACTCTATGTGCTGAGACAGGTCCTCTCACTTGAACTTCAAGCTTTCCTGTTGATCTAGTCAATTTGACCTAGGGGGGTCCCTGTCTTCCCCTCCAGAGCACTGTTGGTGTAAGTTCTAAGAATCAGAACTCTGGTCTCATGTTTGTGTAGACAGTGTTTTGCTTACTAAGCCATATACCCACACCAAGGACTAGAATTTTGAGGAGAGGGAGAGGAACGCAGAGGAGGTGATCCAGACCAGACTAACAGCCATCACTAACAAACAGCCATCCCTTGTTTAACGACCTGTGATCCAGGAGGATGTTCTGTGGCCACAGGTGGCCTGATTTGAAAAAAAAACGATCCCTCTAGCTTCTGAGGGAGTTTTTCTGTTCCTGCACAGGGGTGGGGGTTCGACACCCCCAATCCTGGAGGCACTGTGTTTGTAATATGACCCCCATGTCCCCCCACTTAGCTATTATATAAGCCTCTTTGGGAGACTGGTGACTGTGATTGACGGGAGCACATGGGGTGTTTGCAGGCATTCTACTAGGTCTGTCCCTGTGTCCCTGGCCGTTGCACATTCCTACGTGTCCCCTGTCCCCACACTGACATTCTTCCCTACAAGTGGTCTGGCTTCTCTGGGTTCCAGTGTCTAATGAGAAGCCCAGTGTGGAAGATTGATATGTTCAGGGGCTTCCTGCGTCCACTGGACCATCGACCCCTTTGAAGTTTTCTTGGAAGCCTAAGGAGGCCATGTCACCTTTACAGGAGAGCCAACCCCAAACATCAAACAGCATTCTGCTTGAAATGGACCTGACAGGTTTCTTTGTCAACTGTGGGGCTCCAGACATGCTCAGCAGAATCCTTTCTCCTGATAGGATGGTTTCTCTGTCCAGCCAGGGTTGGGGTTCCTGGGCAACCTGTCTGCCACCCCACTGGATCTTGTCTTTTTGCAGTCTAGTGGGTGGTTATTGAGTTCCTGGGGACCCCAACATGGTTCCATGGCTGGCCACTGTTTTTGCATTAGAAGGTTTTCTCATGCCAGGCTGATGCTGCTTTTTTATACTGCCTGTCCACGAGCCTGACTCTGCCTGAAGCTGGAGCAACCAGGATCCTCAGATAGTCCAGAAAAAGGCCATTAGTACCCCATGGCTGACCATGCTCCGTTTCCTGAGACAGCTCAGTCCATGGATTGTCTGGTCATTCTTCATTCCTGTGGATTATGGATCCTGCTCATACATTTGAAACCCTGTAAATGGGCTTCAGGCCAAGGGTCAGGGGCACAATGCAGAGATTGGAGTGAAGGAATGTACCTGGGAGAAGGGAGTTGAGGAGCAGGCCCGTGGGGACCCTAGTCCCTCATCAGATTTAGAACCGGGAGGCCTGTGTATGGTTATTGTGCCCAGAGTCTAAAAGGTCATCCCTACAGGAGTAGGACAATCAGTATACCAAGTCCCCTGAAAATGGGGCTCGGAGGCACAGGGGTAATTTCTAATTCAGATATCTGGAGCACCCAGGGCCCAGAAGTCTCTGTATTGATGCTGTTGTTCAGAGGGACGTGGGTGGGTGGGGATGCGCATCCTTTAAGAGAAAAAGCAGGTCCTGAGTGAGAGCTGGGAGGAGGCACCGGGGCTGTTTGTTTTGTTTTCTTTCCCCCTCGTGCTCAGCAGTGCAGGAAACAGGGGAGAAAAGCACTCGTGGCCCTTCCTCCGGAGCCTGCCAAGACAGTGGAGAAGAATAGCCGAGAACCAGGAAAAAATGCCGAACATTTTCTTTAACAGTGTGAACTTTGAAACTCTTTCTCCCTGACTCATGCTTGAAAGTCTCTTCAGTTTGAATTCACCTTCCCTTGTGTTGTTTTTCTCAAACCAGCAGGCTTGATTCCAAAGATGTGTCAATCAGCTGCTCCTGTGGGGGGTGGGGGTGGGGGTGGGAGGTGGAGGGAGGGTCCTTTCTCCCAAGTCAACAGACATGGCTACTGTAGGAACCCAGCCTTGACCTTCTGCCCTCCCTCAAGGCTGGCCTTCCATTCAAGACCTGTTGAACCAGAAACGGCCATTGTAGGAGAAAGTACAGTAACATCGGTAATAGCCCTGCATCTTTAAAAGCATCCTTGCCAAGTGTTAGGATGTTCTGGGTTATCAGTAACTGCCTTACATAATAAATGGGGTTTGTTGGCTTGGCTAGCTGGAATCCAGTGACTCGGGGATTAAAGGACCCCTTCATCTCCTGTGCCGTCCAAGCATGGGCTTCATGAAGACTGCCTTCAGCAGCACCTTCCCTCAGTCTTCTGGCTCAGTGGGAAGAAAAGGCTTCTGGTTGGGCCACCTTAGGACGCCTGCCTACCCTAGAGCCAATCTCCGTGTTTGGGCTCAGGCCCTTGCCAAGAGCTCTGACCAATCAGGGCCCAGGATGACGGAGACATTCTGTGACCCCATAAATCTGCTCTTCTCTGGGGATACACTCATTCCCTGCGACAACCCCACATAGCCTTTCACCTGTGGCCCCTCCTGTCACCCTATGTCACCTCCCCACAGAACCCTGGTCAACTTTTTTGCCCTTCGCTTTAAGTGGCCTGACAGGTAGTGCCCAGTCTCCGGGAGCCCAGATCCACACACTGGCCCCTTCTCCTCAGAGCAGCAGGGACAAGTATGTGCATGGAGAAGAGCCAAGTGTAGACTCCGCTAGATGACAGGCAAGTTCAAGGTCTGAGGGGCAAGGTGATAACACCTTAGCAGCCCGTTCCTGCTTCTCCCAGGGCCCAGTACCTTGGCCTTTAGCTTCCTGTTGGTCACAATAGAACTATTTTGGTACGTGGCCCAGATGTTGGGGAAGTTCAGTGCCCCACCCTACTTCCCCTGGCCTCAGATTCTTCTCACACTCAACATACTTCCTGGATGACTTCATTGCCTTGGCCTGTGCAGACCCCTCCCATGCTCATGCCCCCAGCCCAGCCCCCTTTATGAGCAGAGGTCCAACAGGCCTGTGTGATAGTCCATTGGTACTCTCACCACACACGAGGCTTAAAATGTTTCTATTCCATCCTGGGTTTACCTCCAGGCCTGGCTTCCTTGGGGATTCCCCTTAAAGCACTGAGACTATTGTTCTCCCAGGGCCCGGTACCCCGCACTGTTTCCATTGTCCAAGTGTAGTTTGGGATGCAAGAGTCTCCTTAAGACGCCACTTCCCAGCTCAGCAGAGCCCCGGATGCCTGGGCTCTCCCAGCACCCAGGCCAGTGCCCTTCCCAGGGGGCCCGCCTGGCTGCTGTTGGCCGCACCAGGCAATTCTTTAATTAGCCGGAGCAGGGTTTTCTCAGATGGGGGCGGAGGAGGTGTGTGGGTCTATTGGGGGAAACTAGGTCACCTGAAAACTAGCAGTCAGGAGGGAGCTGTCCTGGGGCCCTGCTCCAGGGAACCCAAGGGGTGAGGTAGGAGGGGCTGATGGGCAAAGACATAGAAAATATGCCCTGGCCCCTTTTCCTGGCTCTGGGGAGATGCTGTCCTTATCTTTCTCTAGGGGGCTGGGTGACTGTCCTTAATTTCTTGGCCCAGAGCAAAGAGGGCAGGGCAGTGGCACGTCCTGTCTGTCTGTCTGCATCTTGTGGGGGGAGCACCATGCTGGGAGTCAGGCTCCTGGGACGAAGCTGCCACCCATTCTGCACTCCATTGCCTATTTTGTCATCCATCAGCTGGACAGGGGCCACGTCTGTCCTCATCCCTTAGCACAGCCCTGGCATGTGGCAAATGCTTGGGAAATATTTGTTGAGTACATATGGATCCTTCTAGGGCCGGGGCTGCAGCTCAGTGGTGGAGCACTTGGTGAGCATATGCCCAGCCGTGCGTTCCTTCCCTGCTAAAAACTGAACCACAAGACATGCCCCGCCCCACCGTGTGCGTCGTTCTTCTTCGACTGTTGTCATGAGAACCAGTTGTCACTGTGAGGCGGCTTCCCCAAATGTCAGTGACTTCCATCTCCTGCCAACACTGAGTGCTGCCGTTATTTCATTTTTTCTTTACTACCAAGTTACTAGTTGTAGATTGAAATGGAGTTATATAAAAAAGGAAATTTCATGTCACTGCCATAAATAAACAGTAACTGTGAAAACAAATCCACGGAAAACCAAATGATGTTTTTACATTTTCATCTAAATACCATTGCTGTCCCCTTCCCCCAGGCTGGGAACCTCAGGGGGACTGGCTGTGTGTTTACAAGGGAGACTGGCATGGCTCTAAAGATGTTACCACCTGTGAGCATCAGACTGAGGAGGAGAGGAGAGGAGAGGAGGGGAGGGGAGGGGAGAGGAAAGGAGAGGAGAGGAGATTACAGGCCTGTACTACCAGGTTTGGTTTCAGTAGTTTTTATTAGTGTGTATTAAATGTACAAAATAGTGGCTTTCATTTGAGTCAGTTCCTTTTCCATGCTTAGAACTCCTGATCGAAATGATGGCTGAGGAATGTTTCTTTTTTGATTCTTATTTATTATTTTGAGATACGGTCTTACACCATTAGCCCAGACTATCTTGGAACTCACTGTGTAGCCCAGGCTGGTCTCAGATTCACTGGAGCTGGCCTGTCTTAGCCTCTTGAGTGCTGGATCACAGACTTGAGCTACCATACCCAGCTAGGAAGGTGTTTGAGAAATGGAAAGCATTTTGACATGTAGCTGCCTGGCATGACTTATTCCTGCTGTTGCTTGGCATGTTTTGGGGCCCTCCTACCAGTGTGTGATCAGGGTTGATAATGAGGACATGGGTGTGTGTAGCCAGAGCACTGGAAGACACAGAACACTTAGGTGAGTTGGTCGCCAGTGGAAACTCCTCCTCCAGGGAGTGATGTAAGCATGCCAGTCTGCTGCCTTTGCTGAGGGCTTGCTGGACAGCTCACAGGCCTATCCATGCTGTGGGGTGTAAGCAGCTACGCCCTGCTCTGCGTTGTGGAGATTCCAAGATGGCCTTCCTTTTCTGTGTTGAGTGGATCTCTGATGTTTGGATGCTGCTGTGTCCCTCTGCCTAATACAGGGCTCCAGACTCAGTAACTACAGGAGCTAGTGATGGGTGACACTTAGCATGAGGTCTGGTTGGGTAGGATGGTGGTAGGGACTGGGTGAATTATAAGGTACATGCTCCATTAAAGGGTACAGCCTTTCTCTGTACCTTTTGGTGGCTGCCGTGTGAGTCTGTATGGCCGATCTTGAGATGTTCTAAGAAAAGCTAAATACCTGATATTAGATATAAAAGCTCCAAGTTTTAAATGTGAGTAATTAATTGAGATGTTGAAGATGGTGTGGGCTAACACCAAACAGACTGATAAACATGAATGGACTACAGGAGGTTTGCTGATTAAGTCTGACCTGTAGTCAAAAAGTATACCTCATAGACTTCAAACTTTCTTGATCTCTTTAGTCTGGGCAGCCCTGTCCTCTCCAGAGGGCGTGTGTGTGTGTGTGTGTGTGTGTGTGTGTGTGTGTGTGTGTGTATGTGTGTGTGTGTTTGAACCCAGGGCTTCGTGTGTGTTAGCAAGCAGCCCAATAACTGAGCTACATCCCTAGACCACAGCGCTTCTATTTTTAAGCTGTGTGATGTTGGGCAAATGACTTTATCTTTCTGTTTTCTTTACTGGAAGACAAACGTGACTGCCTGCTTCTTTAAGTTGCTGAGAGGATTGGGTGGGTTTTTTGATTGACAGGCAGGAACCATCCAGAAAGGAGAGCTAGTGCCCCCCATCCATCTCTGAATCAGGCTAGTCCTGGGGCAGGTGTTCACTTGAAGAAGGAGAGGCAAATTTAACACCTGGTTGTCCAGCTCCAACGAGGCCCCACGTCACCATGACACCGTGTGTTGGTGCGTTCAACTCCATTCTGTATGCTCAAAAAATCCGGTCCGTGGCTGAAGTATGAAGTAGGGACAACACTAAGAGCTGCCAGGGAGCCTGGCTCATTCATGCCTTCCTGGCGGAAGGAAGAACAGGCACAAGCCCTCTGGAGAAGAGAGTGGCGATTTCTTTAAAACTAACTGGGGCAATTACCAGACCGCCTGACAGTTGTGCTCCGAGGGCATGTGCCCATGAGAAATGAAAACATATGCTTACACAAAAACCTGTCCATGGATTTCATAGCCACCAACTGGAAACAACCCAGATCTTTTCCAGTAGCTGGATGAGGAAACAAATGAATGGTGGCAGTGGACTACTAGATAGCAATAAAAAGGAAGGAGCGATTGGCACACATGGTATTTGAATGAAGCTCAAAGGAACAATCCGTGTGGAGTGAAGAAAGCCAGTCCTCGGATCTTACTGCTTTCTGCTCCTGTTTCTATAGTGTTGTCTGAACAGAAGCCTAGAGACGGAACAGATTATTGCCAAGGGCTGGGATGTGAGTGGGTTTGGGGGTGCTTAGGAGAGCCGTTGGGAGGTTGCTGGGAGGGGTGCTTGTGGCTGAGGAGCGGTTGCCATTTTACTGTGGTGGCATGCACTGATGAAATTACTTTAGAGGAAACCTACAGATAAGAATCCGCAACTGGGGAACATGGATTACAATTGGGGGGGGGGAGGTTGTGTCCATTTTCAAAATAAAAGGTTAATTGCAAAAGAATTGTAAGATTTTTAAAAAATGTTATATTTTTTTTTAATTTTTTTTACAGTGTTAGAGATTGAACTCAGGTTTCATGCATGCCAGACAAGCATTCTACTCCTGAGCTAAAGCCCCCCCTTTTTTTCTTTTCTTACCCTCCCCCTTTTGGTTCTTTGGTTTTTTCTCTGTGTAGTCCTGGCTATCCTGGAACTCACTGTGTAGACCAGGCTGGCCTCAAACTCAGAGATCCTCTTGCCTCTGCCTCCCCAGTGCTGAGATTAAAGGTGTATGCTACCACACCAGCTCACTTGCTTGCTTGCTTGCTTGCTTGCTTCCTTCCTTCCTTCCTTCCTTCCTTCCTTTCTTCTCTCTCTCTCTCTCTCTCTCTCTCTCTCTCTCTCTCTCTTGTGTTGTTGTTTGCTTGCTTGTTTAATTTGGAGATAGGGTTTCAATAAGTGACTTAGGCTGGCCTTGAACTCACTGTAGCTCAAACAGGATTGGAACTTGAACTCCTGCCTCCACTTCCTGAGTAGCTGAGATGACAGGCTGCCCCAGGCCCAGCAACTCAAAGTTACTTAAAACCAAAACCAAACCAAATCAAAGAGTATGAAAGCCAAGCAGCATGTTTCCTTGAATCTTGACCTTGGTTGATTGACAACGGAGATTAGGCCCACTCAGGCCCCTGGAGCCTTGGCCCAATGGCACTGTCAATTTCTTCCCTCTCCAGCTACTGCTGGCTTATCTTCGGTGTCAGGGATTAGGGGAGACAGGCCCATTTGACCTCCTCTTGGCCCTTAAGGGGCTGGACTGGAGATCCCTCATGGTTGGCCTCTGAAGGAAAGGCAGTCTGGAGGGAGGATATAGAAGCAAAGGACCCTGGAGATCAACAATGTCTTCCTGAAGTTCAGGCTTGTTTGATTTCCCTGAGAAGGCAACTTTTATTTTATTTTATTTTATTTTATTTTTGCATTCCACAAATGTGGACCCACCCATCTTTCCATGTCTCCCAGCAACCTGAGACAGCCTTGCCTGGTGGGTCGAGGGTGCCCTGCCTTCACGCCTCATCCATCCCTTCTTCTTTGCTAGTAGATGTGCAACCGTGGCCAGCTCCTTTATTCCTTGAGTACCCTAGGAATTCTGGGAGGTGACAGAGCATTTTGCAGATGAGAATATAGTCTTCAAGAGGCTCAAGTGATTGTCCAAAGACCTCTTTCCTTTGCCTCAGAGAACCCGGGGTCTGTGCTGATGTGAAACCCACTTGGTTCAATCTCTGAGAGCAGATGTATGTCCTTTTCCTTTGAAGGTTCTCCAAGGTGTGTGTGGGGTGGGGGGAACTTCAGCCAAAAGTTTCCAGGTCGAATAGTTCAGCAGTTAGTAAACTTTTGGGTTTGGGGAGCACTTTAACCCTTGAAATTCAGGATCCTAAAAATCTTTTGTTTATGCAAATTACTTATTTTTAATGTTTTTATTTTATGAGACAGTCTCACTATATAGCCCAGGCTGGCCTCAAGTTAAACCAAGGGCTGGCACAGTTGATAAATGTGCTTGCCACCAAGACTGATGACCTGGGTTTGATTCCCAGAACCCAGAACATGATGGAAAGAGAGAACCAACTTCTGCAGGTTATCCCTTGACCTCCACATGTGCATCGTGGTGCTGCCGTGTGCCACAGCACGAAAGAAATAAAATGTAAAGAAGTATAAAGCTATCATGTGTTATAATCATGCTGGACATTTTGATGAAAAAAAAAAAAA